>OY986435.1:10928502-11071002 GCA_963920525.1 Dichetophora obliterata | reverse complement strand
ATCTAATCTAATCTAATCTAATCTAATCTAATCTAATCTAATCTAATCTAATCTAATCTAATCTAATCTAATCTAATCTAATCTAATCTAATCTAATCTAATCTAATCTAATCTAATCTAATCTAATCTAATCTAATCTAATCTAATCTAATCTAATCTAATCTAATCTAATCTAATCTAATCTAATCTAATCTAATCTAATCTAATCTAATCTAATCTAATCTAATCTAATCTAATCTAATCTAATCTAATCTAATCTAATCTAATCTAATCTAATCTAATCTAATCTAATCTAATCTAATCTAATCTAATCTAATCTAATCTAATCTAATCTAATCTAATCTAATCTAATCTAATCTAATCTAATCTAATCTAATCTAATCTAATCTAATCTAATCTAATCTAATCTAATCTAATCTAATCTAATCTAATCTAATCTAATCTAATCTAATCTAATCTAATCTAATCTAATCTAATCTAATCTAATCTAATCTAATCTAATCTAATCTAATCTAATCTAATCTAATCTAATCTAATCTAATCTAATCTAATCTAATCTAATCTAATCTAATCTAATCTAATCTAATCTAATCTAATCTAATCTAATCTAATCTAATCTAATCTAATCTAATCTAATCTAATCTAATCTAATCTAATCTAATCTAATCTAATCTAATCTAATCTAATCTAATCTAATCTAATCTAATCTAATCTAATCTAATCTAATCTAATCTAATCTAATCTAATCTAATCTAATCTAATCTAATCTAATCTAATCTAATCTAATCTAATCTAATCTAATCTAATCTAATCTAATCTAATCTAATCTAATCTAATCTAATCTAATCTAATCTAATCTAATCTAATCTAATCTAATCTAATCTAATCTAATCTAATCTAATCTAATCTAATCTAATCTAATCTAATCTAATCTAATCTAATCTAATCTAATCTAATCTAATCTAATCTAATCTAATCTAATCTAATCTAATCTAATCTAATCTAATCTAATCTAATCTAATCTAATCTAATCTAATCTAATCTAATCTAATCTAATCTAATCTAATCTAATCTAATCTAATCTAATCTAATCTAATCTAATCTAATCTAATCTAATCTAATCTAATCTAATCTAATCTAATCTAATCTAATCTAATCTAATCTAATCTAATCTAATCTAATCTAATCTAATCTAATCTAATCTAATCTAATCTAATCTAATCTAATCTAATCTAATCTAATCTAATCTAATCTAATCTAATCTAATCTAATCTAATCTAATCTAATCTAATCTAATCTAATCTAATCTAATCTAATCTAATCTAATCTAATCTAATCTAATCTAATCTAATCTAATCTAATCTAATCTAATCTAATCTAATCTAATCTAATCTAATCTAATCTAATCTAATCTAATCTAATCTAATCTAATCTAATCTAATCTAATCTAATCTAATCTAATCTAATCTAATCTAATCTAATCTAATCTAATCTAATCTAATCTAATCTAATCTAATCTAATCTAATCTAATCTAATCTAATCTAATCTAATCTAATCTAATCTAATCTAATCTAATCTAATCTAATCTAATCTAATCTAATCTAATCTAATCTAATCTAATCTAATCTAATCTAATCTAATCTAATCTAATCTAATCTAATCTAATCTAATCTAATCTAATCTAATCTAATCTAATCTAATCTAATCTAATCTAATCTAATCTAATCTAATCTAATCTAATCTAATCTAATCTAATCTAATCTAATCTAATCTAATCTAATCTAATCTAATCTAATCTAATCTAATCTAATCTAATCTAATCTAATCTAATCTAATCTAATCTAATCTAATCTAATCTAATCTAATCTAATCTAATCTAATCTAATCTAATCTAATCTAATCTAATCTAATCTAATCTAATCTAATCTAATCTAATCTAATCTAATCTAATCTAATCTAATCTAATCTAATCTAATCTAATCTAATCTAATCTAATCTAATCTAATCTAATCTAATCTAATCTAATCTAATCTAATCTAATCTAATCTAATCTAATCTAATCTAATCTAATCTAATCTAATCTAATCTAATCTAATCTAATCTAATCTAATCTAATCTAATCTAATCTAATCTAATCTAATCTAATCTAATCTAATCTAATCTAATCTAATCTAATCTAATCTAATCTAATCTAATCTAATCTAATCTAATCTAATCTAATCTAATCTAATCTAATCTAATCTAATCTAATCTAATCTAATCTAATCTAATCTAATCTAATCTAATCTAATCTAATCTAATCTAATCTAATCTAATCTAATCTAATCTAATCTAATCTAATCTAATCTAATCTAATCTAATCTAATCTAATCTAATCTAATCTAATCTAATCTAATCTAATCTAATCTAATCTAATCTAATCTAATCTAATCTAATCTAATCTAATCTAATCTAATCTAATCTAATCTAATCTAATCTAATCTAATCTAATCTAATCTAATCTAATCTAATCTAATCTAATCTAATCTAATCTAATCTAATCTAATCTAATCTAATCTAATCTAATCTAATCTAATCTAATCTAATCTAATCTAATCTAATCTAATCTAATCTAATCTAATCTAATCTAATCTAATCTAATCTAATCTAATCTAATCTAATCTAATCTAATCTAATCTAATCTAATCTAATCTAATCTAATCTAATCTAATCTAATCTAATCTAATCTAATCTAATCTAATCTAATCTAATCTAATCTAATCTAATCTAATCTAATCTAATCTAATCTAATCTAATCTAATCTAATCTAATCTAATCTAATCTAATCTAATCTAATCTAATCTAATCTAATCTAATCTAATCTAATCTAATCTAATCTAATCTAATCTAATCTAATCTAATCTAATCTAATCTAATCTAATCTAATCTAATCTAATCTAATCTAATCTAATCTAATCTAATCTAATCTAATCTAATCTAATCTAATCTAATCTAATCTAATCTAATCTAATCTAATCTAATCTAATCTAATCTAATCTAATCTAATCTAATCTAATCTAATCTAATCTAATCTAATCTAATCTAATCTAATCTAATCTAATCTAATCTAATCTAATCTAATCTAATCTAATCTAATCTAATCTAATCTAATCTAATCTAATCTAATCTAATCTAATCTAATCTAATCTAATCTAATCTAATCTAATCTAATCTAATCTAATCTAATCTAATCTAATCTAATCTAATCTAATCTAATCTAATCTAATCTAATCTAATCTAATCTAATCTAATCTAATCTAATCTAATCTAATCTAATCTAATCTAATCTAATCTAATCTAATCTAATCTAATTTTATTTTATTTTGTTTTATTTTTTTTAATTTTATTTTTTTATTTTAATGTTGATTTTATATAATTTAAATACTAATAAAATTAGTATAAGATAATATACTAAGATATATTACTAATATAAGATACTAATATAAGATAATAACATAAGCATTAAGACTAAAAAAAAATACAACAACAAATGTGAGCATGTGAAATGGGAGAAAAACTGAGAAATTGACACTTCAAATCTCGTTTCTGATGAAGCCTTTAGCACGGCCGAAATTGCAATAAAATCAGCTAGTGAATTTTTTCCTTTTCATATTGAATAAAAACTTTGTTGTTGTTGTTGTTGCTGTTTCTTTGGAAAGATTCGTTAGTACAATTAATTGTTCTAACTTTGACCTTAAGCTCAATAAACGATTTTAAACTATCAAACAACTAGAATTTGTATTTAAAATCAAGTATGATTTAAACTAACAAACATTTAGAATTTGTATTTAAATCATATAAAATCAACATAATAAATAACAAGGTCATTTAGAATACACTTTAATTTTATTTTAATTTTTAAACAGATAAAATTTTGAAAATTTTTTAAAGTATTGGTTTAAATTTGAGCAAATTTACTGCTTGCTGATTCTTTTGAACGCCTCCTCTAGTTCAAAGCCTTTATAAAATGCAACAAAGGGTTGCTTTGTTTTATTTACTATAAATATATTATGATATATAAATTATGGCATAAATTATGACATTTGAAAATGTTAGTAAAATGAAAGTTTGTTGTATTATTAATTATATAGTTTAAGCCTCCGAAAAATATTCATTAAACTAACAGAACAGGTGAATGCAGAAATATTTTGAGCTCAAAATTAAAGCAAATAAAAGGCAAACTTTTTAAATGTTCCCATATATTTACGTATATTTTGACTTTAATACACTATTGCTTAACTTGCTTCAAGTTAAAAATCTAATTTTAGAAACGAAAATAGTCGAGTAGTTAAAATATGCTGAGATATTTAATTGAAAGGTTAGTAAAATGTCTCTTGTTTACGTATGTTAAATACGAAATTAGCCATTAAAATAATCATAAAATAACGTTTTTGCTTAACTGAAATAAAAACTGGCTTCTGTCACTTTTACCCAATTATTAAGCATTTGCTCTTTCCTTACAACAATTGAGTTCTAATCTGACATTGGTACGGTACGTACGGGATTTTTTTTCTACTATTCGTTTTAATTAAAACTCTCAATACACTTTTGAAGAGTAATATTACTCTTGTGTTAAAAAAAAAATTAGTTTTTAAACAAATAAGCTTCGTCAAGTGCGTCGAATTCCTTCAAGTTATTCAGCACTGTTCAATTATACATTCTTCTGCTTGTGTGCACTTGCATTCTTTACAACCGCCCTACAGACACACACTCACACACAAGCTGTTGCTCACATACATGCTTATTACTTGCAGTTATGCGCGCGTTACGAATAACTTGTGAGCATGTTTGCGGGACGAACTGGATGTTGATGGTTGGCAACGCGACTGCAATCTCGAAAAACTTGTGCATTAAGCCGTAAACGTGCAAATTATAATTACCCGGAAAATGTAGTAGTTTTGCTCTAGAATTTATGTCAACAGCATAACAACGCGAAAACAACGACAACAGCTGCAACCAGCAACATGCTAGTACTATTGCCACCAACAACGGCAACCACAAATGCTTCAGCAACTAACAATAAGAATGACGAGGGCGATGTTGTTGATGACGATGACGACGACGACAACAACAACAAAATCGACAGCAAAATAATCAGTATCAAGGTGTAGCTTTTGAAGTTGTGGTTGATGTTTTCGTTGTTGTTGTTTATGTTTTTGTTCTCCGTGTCGTCGTTATTGCTGCTGGCATTGCCAACATATACCCATGATGTTTGCTTTGTTTGTTGCACTTTGCGAACATTTCTATAGCTTCTCATACGCATTCATTGGCTGTGGTTGGCAACACTTACGACACTTGCAATTCCCATGTATGTGTGATATAGAGAACAGCCATTCATACATGCTAGTTCTTCAACCACATCAATATTAATAAGGCCCACTTCGACAGACGTTTGACTGTAAGTCCTGACTGAAATCGCTTCAGTTCATTCTGCGATTATGGCACATCGGTCTAAGAGCTATACTTGACATGTGAAAACCATCGGTAGGGTGCACCCACAAAGTGGCAGTCTTTGAAACTATTTCAGTATTGAGGTTATAAGTAATAGAAATCCTGTATATCATGCTTGCATTAATTTCAAGGTAATGTATGATTTTTGTGTGTGCTCTTTTACTGAATTGAAAACAAATTCATTGAAACTTGTAAGGAATCATCTTCGACTGGGTAGAAAATTAAATACTACACAGCCGTTTTTTTATGTTATTCGAACTTTCGAATATTGTGTTATTTTGATGACGTCACTTTTTGAAGTGAAACTTCTTTTTGCGAATTAAGCGGGTAGTAAAACCGATGAAACGATGTAACGTGGTGAATATGCCTAGATGCTTGATCTCTGTAAACTCATATGTTATCAGAAATATTCTGTTACGCGAAATGAGCTTTCTAATTGTTGAGTGAATTCAAACAGCTTTGCAACATTCGAATTAAGAGATTGTGGTTTGAGTAACGACTTAGTTTTTGCAAATCAAATAAAGCTGGTCACTATGCTGATCAGACAGTGCTGCAGTCGCACTTAGCAAATTCTGGCTAGTAAATTCTGTGGCAACATGTTGTAACTTCAAAATTTTCGAAGTATTTGAAATTATTGAAAGTTGTAACACTTTGCGACAAGCGAGAATTTGCGTCACTTTGATTTAGTAGCAGTGATCGAGAAGCGAAGTAAATATAAATGCAAATATTTATTAATTTAAGCACTGTTTTATTATCTATTTAACATTGTTAGGTTAAATCATAAAAGTATTGGCTTTAATAAAAGTAAATATATGGTAACTTTAGAACTGTTTGTTCAAATTAAGTTCCCTTCTTTTTTGCCAAACAATTTTATTTATTGAAAATAACAAATTTCTCATTTTTATTTTGAATTAAATTTTTTATTAATAAAAAGTTTTTTAAAAATATTGAACCATATATCAGAAAAAAATTTAATAGCTTGCGAATAATCAGGTAGATGCAATTCGGAGAGTAAGAAACGATAGAGCAAAACAAAGACGTAGCTATAGTGTCACTTTTTACATTTGACGTTCACTCGTTTAGCCATAGGAATGTATGATTTACTTGTAACCGTATAAATCAAGATAGTACCCAGATTTTGTGTGTGAAAATTAAGAAAATTTATCAAAATCCTTAAAAATTTAACAAAATCAGCTGTGTTTTAAGTCCCAGCGAAAAATTTCAATGCGCATTACTTGTATGCACGTAAAGAGCGCGTTATTCTCCTTAAAATTAGTGCTGTTTGTATAGTGCTATATTTGAAGCACTTTCCGTAACGATAATGTTGCACTTGAAAAAATTATTAGATCTAAATGTCAAAAAAATGAATTTCAAAAACTGTAAAAACCATTCGACTCGTGTCGTTTCATCTCCGAGGTCGGGAAGTGCGACTAACCAACGGTAATTACGTTTGTGGTCCATCCGTTCATGCGACTGACACAATTAAAGTTAAGTTTTTAAATAGAATCAAAACGATTCGTAATTTGTGATGGCGTTATAAATCTTACGTTTTGGCCAAATAATTTCCTCTTCACTGAGGATCCTTCGTGAGATAGGGAAGCCTAGTTTTCGGAGCAACTTAAATTAAAAAAAAAACAAAAAAATTCATCAATTCGTTTTAAAATTATGTTTTCTGTTTTTTCTTCATCAAAGGAAAAATCAAATAAAATGCATACCTTTTGATATTTTCGCCCTAATTCTAATAGAATGTATGTCAAAATTGGGCAAAGTAAAGTTTATTAGCGGTTTAGGTAGATTGGTCAAAACTACATCTATGCCCTTTTTAGTTTTATATGCCCTTTATGTTTGTATGAAAAAAAGGGAGGAAGAACGTTGGAAACAACACATTATCGTATGAAATTTATACAAATAATGAACGGTTTTCTTTGCTTCATGAACAATAGCTAATTTTGACTTAGGTCGTATAAGAATTAGGCCGACGATATAAACTATAAAGGAAACAAAGCCCTTGGTTCTCGCTACATTTTTCTTCTAACTACATGGAGAACAAAGCGCTCGGTTTTTGCTGCATTTTTATATCAAATACAAGCAGAACAAAGCTCTCGTTACGATTTTATATATTCTACAGCGGGAGCGGAGCGCATACATCTGATGACATGACAGTGTTAAAAAATGAGCTATACACAGGGGAAATGAAGAGCTGTACTGCTTTTTTTGGAGCGCTCGATTTCCTGCTGGGGTTATAATACAGAATTTATTTTATTTTGGCTCTGAACAAAGCAAATAAAAGTTTACTTTAAATAAAATTTTCATTTGACTACTAGCTAGATTGTTCAGTAAACAATTTGTTTGTGTCGCTATGTACGGCTGCTTTGAATTGACAAAGTATATTTTGACATTATAGCTACGCATTTGTTATTGTTTTGCTGTCGTAAAGAGCGTATTTCTAGTGCGCTAACCTGGTTAGAGCCCGAACAGAAACAATTTCCGTTGCGGCTGGCGGATTCGCCGTGAAACAGAATACATGAACATGTATGCAGCTGCCAAAAATTTATTTGCCGGCACACTTTCATTTTACATCGTGGAAAGGTATTGTAAAGTAAAAAAACGAAAATAATGAAAAAGAAAAAAATTAAACACCTGTTGTTGGCATGGCATTAAACTTTGAAATTAAGAGTGGGCCAACTTACTGCAATTTTTTCAAAACTTTTATATTTTTCCTTAAAAAAGACGAAATAACTTTTCCGATGATACTTTGTTTACGAAAATCGAATTTCAATTGACTGAGCTATATTGTCTCAAAATAGACCCTAGTAATTACACCAGATACAAAATCATTGGAACATTTTTAAAGATACCTGAATTGAAATTTTTCGTTTAGGCCCTTTTTAAAGAATGTTTTTTTTTGTTTTAATAAAATCCAAACCATGTATCGGACAAGGACGATTTATGCACCAAAATGCTAGTCAAAACATTATTCTTAAGACGGATAAAGGTTTTATCGACAGGCGTTTTGCTATATCTCTTAAAGTTTACATGATAGAGCCGTTAGGAAATATTTTGTTGAAATGAATTAAGCTTATTTTATCGATATCTCAAAAAAATAATCATACCAAATTAAGCTTCTTTTCACGCTAGCTCTGGTTATTTAAAAGTTAGACACATTTATATTTTTTTTTTATATTTTATATCGTTTTTTCAACATAACTCCCAAACCAAACATCATACAAAGACGGTTTATACACAGAAATGTTTGTAATTACTCTAGACACAAAAGTTTATCATTACAAAATTTCTAAATATAAGCGTTGCTACCTAAACTGAAACATACAGTAGCTGTATGTCAGAATTCCACACCGTAGAACAAGGTCCAAACAAAAGTTCTCTTCTTGGAATTCTTCTAACATGTGATAGCTCATGCCAAAAGATTGATTTTGACCACAACTCCTCGAAATTCTATTAATCGTCCTTTATAATGTAAAATGGTTTAGAAGTGAAAAAGATTTATTGGGGGTTGGAATTAGTTTTAAAGGTTTTCTAAGAGATGGCGTAACTATCAATAGATCGCATCGGGCACACCTGTGACTATATTCATTTCAAAGCACATTGTCTAAACTTCATTTTTCAGTATGTGTCATTCCACTGAAGTGAAAACAACATATATTTTTTTCTCTGTGAACATGTCGACTTTCGTTCCAACAAAACGCAATTTGCGGGAAGGTTTACTTTTGTGCTTCCATTTGAAGAAAAAAGCGGTTGAAGCACAACGCACGCTTACTGAGGCTTACGGGGACTATGCTCCATCGATTTCTACTTGTGAGTACTGGTTCCGTCGGTTTAAAAGTGGTGATTTTGATACGGAAGACAAAGAGCGTCCGGGCCAGCCGAAAAAGTTTGAAGATGAGGAATTGGAGGCTTTGCTCGATGAAGACCCGTGTCAAACCCTTCAAGAATTGTCAGAATCATTGGGAGTCGACTTATCAACGGTCGGCAAACGCTTGAAGGCCATGGGAATGATTCAAAAGCAAGGAAATTGGGTGCCGTCCCAGTTGAAGCCGAGAGACGTTGAACGCCGATTTTGCATGTGCGAACAACTGCTTCAACGGCATAAAAGGAAGAGTTTTTTGCATCGTATTGTCACTGGCGATGAAAAGTGGATCCATTACGATAATCCTAAGCGAAAAAAATCGTGGGGACCACCCGGCCATGCATCAACATCGAGGGCCAAGCCGAATATTCATGGCGCCAAGCTTATGCTGTGTATTTGGTGGGATCAGAAGGGTGTCGTGTACTATGAGCTGCTAAAACCTAACGAAACCATCACTGGGGAACGCTACCAACAACAATTGATGCAATTGAGCCGAGCATTAAAGGTTAAACGGCCGGAATATGCCAAAAGACACGACAAAGTGGTTTTTCAACATGACAACGCACGGCCACATGTTGCAAGAACCGTCAAGGAAACGTTGGAGGCGCTGAATTGGGATGTGCTACCCCACCCGCCTTATAGCCCAGACATAGCCCCTTCCGACTACCACCTATTCAGATCGATGACGTATGGCTTGGCTGAGCAGCGCTTCACTTCTTACGAGGATACCAAAAAATGGGTCGATTCGTGGATTGCCTCAAAAGACGAATCGTTCTTCCGGCGCGGAATCCATATGCTGCCAGAAAGATGGGAAAATGTTGTAGCTAATGATGGACAATACTTTGAATAATATACATTGTACCGTTGTTTCTAAATAAATGCTCAAAAACCGAAAAAAACCTTTAAAATTAATTCCAACCCCCAATACAATAACATGAAGTCCAGCAAATAAAAATAAAGAAAAGAAAAGAAAAAGAAAAAAAATTCTCCAGCAACCATAACTAAGCTATGCAGATATGCTTGAGAACACTTTCCTAAAGCGCTAAAATGATCAAGCTTAAAACTTAATTCTGTGTTCTTTACGCAGAGGCTTAAAATATAATATTTCAAACAAATCCTAGCAATTGTCTTAATTGAAACATCAAACTAAAGAATGTCTATGCTCGAGATGAAAATCTCTTTCTAAAATCTTTTTTTGGTTGTATAGAATGTTTGTTGGAAAGCAGTTTCTGCGAAAGCATTTAATATGCGTTGACAACCCTAAATAGGAAAAACCAAACAAAAACACACACACACACACACACACATGCATGTGATGAAACATCAACAGAAGTATGCCGAGAATGAGCAATAAAAACATGCAATCATGAAAATTCGTTTAACTGAAATAAATAGTTATGTAGCCAAACAAACAAAAAACACACACACACACACACACACGCACACACACAAAACACGCAAATACACTTTAATGTTACTAAAAAATGAAAAAAAAAGTACACAGCCATTGACACTTGTGTGTGTGTGTCAAAACATATTCAGCTCCGTTAAACTCTTGTTTATTTTATTCTGCGCCAAAAAAGCTCGCTCCAAACCAAAACAAAAGCTCTTAAATAATTTTTTTATATTTTTATTTTAATTTTGTTGTTATTTTATTATTATTTTTTTTTGTTTGTTTTGGTGGTAAGCTTGATATGATGTTGTGGGCGGAATAGGATTTAAATAAATGCACACAAAAACATTAATTTCAAATATACATAATAAAAGCGAAATAATTGAAGCCTATGTGCCAGTGTGTGTGTGTGTTCGTGTGTTTGTGGTGTTCCGCAATGGCGGGTACTGTTTGAATGTACTTTAATCCTTTTTTCTTTTTGCTCCTTTGAACATACACATATGAGCAGTAGCTGTCCTTTTGCCAGGTCATCAGGAACCGTGGTACTATGCTACTACTGCCTAAGCCCCAGCACTGAACTCAATTTGACCACAAAATTTGTTTTTATTTACATGTTTTAGCTTTTCTTTTTTGTTTTGCTTAGGCGCACAATAAAAAGGTCTGATTAAAATCCTTAATAAGCGCTGCAACGTTTTATGAGAAAGGGGGAAAAAAGAAAAAATTAGCGTTGTATTGATGTGTGGCAGCACAGCAGAGCACAGTAGCACAAAAAGAAGCAGCATGAATGGTTAAACATCCAAGCTGCTGTGCATCATAAAATGGTCAAAAGTCCTATTTTGATATGACAACTTTTTTTTGACTTAATATTTTTTTGGTTAGAGGATTTTATTTCAATATTCAGCAGCGCTGACATTTTTTCATCAAAATCTGCATGTGTGCCTCTGTGTGTGCTTTAGGTTACTCATATAAGCGCGTTGCCTCATGCCTCATAAAAGGCTAATTAATTAAAATCATGCCAGGACATTTTAGTACCTCGCAGCGTCGCTCTGCAGGGAGCCGTTCATGCCCAAACCCACACATTTTGCACACATTCACACACACACACACACACATTCACACACACACACACAAACACACTACCACGCATCCTTTTTTGTGTATGATGAGTGCGGTTTGTATGTTTAATATGTTGTTGTCATTTTGTGCGTTGAACTGTGCATGAGTGCGTGTGTGTTTATACATGAGTTTGCTTGTAGTTAAAGAAAAGGAGCTTTTTTTGTGCCTCTTTATGATGAGCATGTTTCGCAAAGATCGTTAAACAAAGTCACAGTGGTGCTGAAAAAAAGGCCTAATTAAAAGCTTTCCACTGTCATTATATTGTAGTTGTAAGCAGCCATGTGCCTTTCATATCCACACTAGGGTGGGCCGATTTGATGAAATTAAGTTTTTTCATGGATTTTTTTCATGGAGAACAAAAACCATAATGTTTAGAAAAACTAAAATAAAAAAAAATATGCGTAATTAAGCAACATTGTCTATCAGATCAAAAAATAATTTTATTTTAGGGATTTAACTTTATACTTTTTCAATTTAACAGCACACATTTTCTTGAAAATTAGTCTATTTCATGGCAGAATATAATTTTTAAGCTTTTTTAAAACGAAGTATTTTTTCTTATGCGCAACAATGCGCAACATATTTTTTATGAATTATGTGGTAAAAATGCTATATTTTATGAAAGTTTAGCATCCGACTGATGCATGGTAATAAATACTAGATATTTTTACTAAATTCCTTAAAGAATTGACAGACATACTTTAAGGGTTTTTTATTTTTTTTATAAATATTTTCTTTTCATTTTGTATTAAGTTGTAACAGTGATTCGTTACAAAGTTGCACCCTACCCACTACGCCACTGAACCACTTCACCACTGTGCCTACAAATCGGATATTTTGAGCAACAACTGCACATACAAACAGCATGCATGCATTGTGATTAGAAGATTTTTTAAAAAAATATGCTTTTTGTTAAAAAAAAATATGCTAAATATTCCACTTTCAATTTTTATATTCCACAAAAATATTCCACTTTCAATTTCAAAGATGTATATATCTAAATAAGACTAAATATGCATATAAAAGAAACACAGAGGTAAGCTTAAAAACATTTATTTGATTACTATCACACTTAAATTTATAAAACATAAGTTAATATTATATAAATTATATTAATAACACGTAAACAAAGCATATATCAATCGATTTGTAATTTACAAAAGTCTTTTCAAGAATTATATTCTCTTAAAAATAGTCAAATACTTTTCTCACAGAGAAAACTTAATTTTTAAGTCAGAAACATATAGGTGTATTACATACTGTCACCTAAAATATAAAAACCCCAACATTTTTAATTTTTTGTAGGAGAAGCCAAAAACGTTTTTAAATGGGACATATTTTAGATTTAAAAGCCGTTTTTTGGACAAATACCTAAAAATAACTACTTAATAAACGAAATTATGAAAAAATTATCACTTTACAATCTACTATATGTGCTATTTTAAAACGTTTTTGGCTTCTCCTATAAAAAATTATGAACGTTATGGTTTTTTGAATATTAAGTAACGATATACAATATACAAAATTAAAATTCAGGATCAATACTTAAATTGTTGCTTGTATTATTATCATAGAAGTTCGCATTTCTAAATTTTTTTATTAAGCTATCTGGTATTTAATAGGTATTACAACACTTTTTTAAAATATGTAGCCATGTTTTTACATTCAACAAATTATTTAAGGGTTTTTCTTGCATTCTATGTCAAATTTTCGTCTTAATAAGATTCATATAACTAAAAATTTTCTCAACCTCAGCATTGCTAAATGGTAAACTATGCGAGGAAAGCACAAATTTTGATAAATCTTCCTCAGATTCCCAACTTTGATCAATAACTTTTTTCTGCTTTGTTGCTTTGAATCCACTTTTAAAAATAGTTAAAAGAAATAAATATTGTTTGCAATAATAGGGATATTTACGATGTGGTGCATTTGTGATAAATTTTTGCAAAATTTACAATACTTACAACTTTGTGAACGAACCTTCAGTAAAGTACATATTGTATTTTTAAAATCAGCTGATTTTGGTATGAACTTCTGTTTGGAAATATTAATTTAAATCATCATTTAACTAAAGGAAATCATACAAAAATTGAATTGAAAGAATAAATTATATTAATTTTTATTAAATAAACTCACAGCGTAGCCGGTAGCTTGCTATATGCTGAGTAGAAATGCTTGTACAATCATCTGATCTAATATGCAACGAAATTTACACAGAATACAATAGTGTTCCATCGTTGAATTTTTTCCACAGGGTTCTTTTTGAAAACTGTGCATTTTGTTTTTGTTATATTACAAAATTTACTACAAATATCAAATTTATCAAAAATAAACAATACAAGGGGAAATACAACACATCGTGAATACCTTACGTCTTAAGTATATTACTTACTGCTGTAACATAATACATAAAAAATCCAACCAAACAAACATTAAAGGAAATTTACTTCACTTTTTAATCTGCGTGAAGTTATTAAATGAATTGCAATAAAATTGACAATGAAGAAGTTAACCACAAAACGAATTCCTTATATTGCGTTTCGCAAGGTGGTTCAGAGATGAAAAAAAATAAAATGTCGATAGCCAAAAATAACCACTTAGTATTCAAATAGACATTTTTTATTGCAATTTTTGTTAATTTTAAAAAATATAGGAATACGCAAAATATTCCACTTTTTATGCTGCATATTTTTATAAAAAAAATATGCTTCCCGAAGGTAAAATATGCCAAAGTGGAATATAATATTCCACTCTGGTCACACTGCATGCATGAGACCAGCCAGCCAGCCAATATCTAACAACAACTACAACAAACCTAACAACTACAACAAGCCCAACGACCACACGGTAGCGTCGAGCTAAACGAGCAAATTTAACATTCACGCTGGTGCACGATGTTATAATTCTCATGAAGTTTATATGTGCGGGTGAATAAGAGTGAGCAGTTTGGCAGACTTAGGCACGGTTTGAAAGCGTAGTGCTTTGCTCCGTCGTACACTTGTTGAACAATAACAAGTCCGTTGTTTCAAAACGAGCTATTGTGAGGTGGCTCGTTCGAATACATTTAGCTTTTAAGTATTTTAAGCAGTAGTTAGTCAGTGGTCACTTCGGCTTCGGTCGGTCGGGCGTCCGCAATAAAATAATTTTTTTTGGCATTCACGTCAGCTTCAGTCGGTCGGTAGCGCACAGTAGTTTGTTAATGGTACCATCACGTCGGCTTCGGTCGGTCGGGCGTCCACAATAAAACCTTTCTATTGGCAATCACGTCAGCTTCGGTCGGTCGGTGGCCCAACATATAAATTTATGCTTAAGAATTTTATTTACTAACTTACCTTTAAAATAATAACAAGGCGATTCACGCCTTAAATAAAATATATGTTTATCACAATATAAAATATTAAATAAAGCAGCGTATTCTGGTCTTGCCTAAGTCGTTGTCACACCGACCGCCACCGAACACCGTTTATCACCGAATTTCTCCGAGTCACCGCACACCGAACATCGTCGAACCAGCATACGAGAACTCCGTAGGCGGATTCACTTACGACTGTATTGTTTCATATATCTATAAGATTGTGTGTTGTAATAAAAGAGACTTACTCATAGAATTATGCACTAGGAGAAAATATACATATGTCATGTACATATACACATACTGTATAGACTGCTAAAATTACAACTTTAACAATAAAGCAGCAAATATAATCAGAGCATTACATTCATCAAGTCTACTTATTTATTTTGGAAAAAGTTAGAGGGTCTTTTGTCTGACCCTGGAGTGGCTGAGCATACCTCAGCCTTTGAAGAAAACCCCCCCTACAAAGTTAAATGGTAGCTAAGACCTTTATAAATAAAAAAACAATTTGCAAATAATTCTTTTTGCTTTATGTTACAAATGTTAAAAGTTGTATTTCTTTTTTTGGTTTGAATACGCTATTTTTTGGTAAAAAAAATTAAACTTTCACGAGTTTTATAAAAATATCTAAGTAAGTTATTAATGAAATTTTTATAATGTATAGTAATCTACCTGTTTATAGACATTTTTATTTCTATTAAACTAAAAAAAAATTCTTATCTTTTGTCATTTTAATATCATATGCAGCCGATGCTGATAAAATTTTACACGAATTTTTTTTATCGTTTAGAACGGTTTAAACCTCCGTCATGCTTCATGGGGTCTTCAGCAAGTTTTTCCTTAGAAAAAAGGTACATTCTTATGTTACATGTAGGAATAGGCTAAATCGACGGACTTATTTCACGGACTTTAGACGAGGTTGATGAACTACATGCAGCACTGACTACAAAAAGCGGACGAACCTATTAAAGGACAAAACTGACTGAACGAATGGACAAACGAACAAAGGCAAAAACGAACATAAATTGACGAAGCGTACACAAATGACAAAGCTTGGCATTCAATTCGAACGATCAGACGTGAATGGTTTTAATAAAAAGTATATGCAATGTAAAGAAGTTGTAAAACTCTTAAATATTGAAAAATATTACATAATAACTAAGAACATTGAATAAATTACCAATAAACCTAAACTTCATTCAATTAACTAAAAGACGTGTTTTTTATATTGGGAAGGCTACATACATATACTTATTTATATACTTAAAACTTTTTTCTTTGTATATTTTCTAAGAGATTTCATTAGCAGATATCAGGGTCATTCATTTTAGTGAAACAATTCAGAGATGGCGCTTAAAAACTCTATAACTTGCCTAACACTAATCACGTACCTAATGCTTATGTTTAATCCAATAAATCACTTGTTATTTACGTAACATGCTTTCTTAGTTGACACTACAACCGTAGGTCTGTTTTGGTTTCATCTAAGAACATGCGCCAGCCATTTATGTTCTTCGCTTGCTGCCACCAGTTGGAAATTTCAAGTTTCGTCCACATGTTTTCCGTTACTTGGTCTTTCCCAAGGATATACGATCAAATATTTTCTTTACTTGAGCTTCTCAATTACCTACTGAAGCCAATGTAACTCCTGTTTGCAAGAGTTATTCTTCTCTATGTCGTATAAGTAAAGTATATTATACTTATACGACATACGTATGCTATATAAAGTATATTGCTATGCTTTGATATTCTGAATTTTTGTTTTCGATCAATGCATTTCGTTCAAAATAAGCATGGTTAGATTTTTTGACCCGAGCAACTAATTTTTTGGCATCAGTTCTAGTACAACATTTGATAAAATTATGTACAGTGAAAAATGTTGCAGTGGAGGGGTCCGTTTTATTTTACAGACAAAATAAAGTTTACCATCAAAATAGTTGCTTTGTCCTTTTAATAAAAAAATGCATCTAAAAATTTAATTTTATTATATCGGCCCACCCTTTTACACACCCACTAGTTCACGCCATCCCCAACCCACACACACACGCACAAAACGAACAGAAACAAACATGCAAACGAACAAACACAGAAACTCATAAACAAAAACGTGAAAAATCTATTAGAAAGGATTTTGCGTAAAGCTTAAGTGAACATAAAAACGGCTGTTGTAACGAATGTACAAAATAACGATTTTGTCCCTTGTGATGAGGCTAACAAAAGCTTGTCCCTTTACAAAAGACTTTGATAAAAAGTCTTTAATAAAACTTTAGAAAATAATTGTAAGAAATTTACAATTTTAAATAACAGTACACCATTTAAATTAAAAAAATATGTTTAATTTTAATTTAAAATTAATGTAAGAAATTAGATAAGTTGATAGATATTGATGCTAGAATTTACTAAGCTAGTTACTTCCAAAAAAATCCCCGCCTTATGTGCCAAACCCAGCTAGCAGAAAAAGGTTGTAAAAGTGTCGCAAAAGAGTTGCCAGTACACATATAAATCGTAATTGTAACGTAATTACAACTGAAAAATCAGATATTTTACGCTTATTTTGTAACAACTTTAGCAATTAGGCGAAAAATGTGTTATAATAATGTTATAAATGTGTTGTTGGTACAAACTTAAGTTGCACGCCACAAGATGAAACATACTTGAAACATCCAAAAAAGTTTATATTGTGTGTTATTCTTACGTCACAACTCAGGTAAAATAACGTGAATGTAACAAATATTTTGTTTCATTAAAGTTATTTTTTGTTATAATGACAGATTTTTTAACAAGAAAGGAGTAATGATGACATAAATATTCTTGATTGAAAAAAAATAAGTTTTTTAAAAGTTTTAAAATGTTTTGCATACACAATTGCTTTATATAATTCTCATTAAACCAGTGATAATTTTTTGGAGTATATTTTAAAAGTCAAAGATAAATTGGAATGAAATAAAAAGATGTGAAATTAAATTGAAAATATGAAGAGTTATACACTAAAATTTTACAACAAAGTCCATTTTTTCGATGAATGTTTGTGTTTTACTTCTAGAAAACTCACGCGCCACCCAAAAAATAAAAATTTTTAAATTAATTAGGGAATAAGGAATATTTCCAGTTTGTACTTTTCGTGCAATAATGGTAAATATATCTGTGGTCACAAGGAATAACGACTAAACTCAAAGTATCGTAAAAAACGATATTTTAATTGCACGAACTACGACCCATTTTCTTTAAATATATGAACCGTTACACACAAAATATGTGCAAACATACATGATGATCAATTCTGTCCAATAAATGGATATCTGCATACTTCCAAAAATTGGAAATAAAGTAAATTCCATATCGCTTTTTTACGATATTTTGAGTTTAGTCATTATTCCTTGTGAACACAGATATAGGTAAATATATTTTTTTAAGTTCCTAGCATCATATTGCACTGAAAATTAAAAAAAAAAATAATAGATACTAAAGAAAATCGTATTTAAATTTATTCCAATCAAAATTCATAGTGTAGAAAAAAATCAAATATGGCAAGTATGAAGTTTTTAGACACTTTTTTTTCCAAAGTTCGTGCAACTTAATAATAACCTCAATACATAGTTCTTGCAACTAACTAAATATCAAAAGTTACAAATATTTTTAAAGTTGTTGCAACTGAATAATAACCTTAAAGCAGCATTTACTTACAACAATTTTATTCAAAACTTTTTGCAACTGAATTATAACCACAATACAACGTTCATGTAACTAATTATATTGTATAAGTTGCAATGGTTTTTTCTAAAGTTCTTGCAACAGAATAATAATCTCAATACATCGTTCTTATATCACGCAACACTTTATAAGTTACAATTATGTTTTTTAAACTTGCAAAAACTGAATAACCTTAGTACGGCACAAGTTTGTAATAATTAATGTCAATGTTCTTGCAACTTAATAAAAACCGCAATTCAACGTTATTTTTTTTAACTAAATTTTTTGAGTTATAATAATGTTTCCTAAAGTTGAAGCAACTGAATAATAACTTCAATACATCATTAGGTTGCAATGACTATTTCCAATGTTCTTGTAACTGAATAAAAACCTCATTGCAACCTTTTTGCAACAAAACAAATTCTCACAATTTCACAATGATTAATTTTGTGAAAAATTAAACAAAAATGGATAACATGGTAGTAAGAAGCCTACACAAATAAGTTGATAAGCAACACAGAATTTTTTGGGAACAATAAAATTTATATTTTGCTTATGGCATTTTACTGCGTCACAGCAAAATTGAAAACATGTAGTTGTAGTGACTTCCCTATAACTTAATTAAAACATCTTAAAACCGAAGTTTTGAACATTTAGTTGTTGTGACATTGATATAACTTCATATATCAATGATAACTCAACAAGATAGCTAGCTAGCTTGTTACAATCATCATCTAAAAAATGGTGCTAAAGGTGCTGCAAAAAGAAATATTGTAATTATGTTAATTTAACGTAAAAATTACTTATTTTTTTCAAAACATTATGAAACATATTTACAACAAGTACATTTATTCGTAACATAATCAACACCGTAGTTTAACTTATTTCCAACAAAACGAATGATTTGTTACAAATTACTTATTTGAAACTTTAATACAACCCATTTGTGACTAGATTTGTTTAAAAAAACTGGAATACCACCGAATTATAACATATTTTTGTTACAAACCGAAATCTGTGCTAGCTGGGCAGTCTAGTTGTATGGCGAGGTAGGAGTGGCAGTGAACCGATCACGCCTACTTTTTGTACCTATCATTCCTTTGATTTTCAACATAATTGTGCAAAATTTCATGTCCCTACCTGAAATATTTTTAAGTTTTGTCATCCTTTAATTGAAATAAATGCATTGTGCATCGGTGCGTATGAGTAACATTTAATTCATTTTTAAACAATAGAACTTGTTTCAGTGGCTTTTAGCTCTAGAATTAGTTGCGATACGATTTAAACTAAAAAACAAAACACTGAACTAAAAGTCACTTTATTTGGAAAAGTGATATTTTAACTGAGGTTCTTTCAGTGCATTTCGATTGTGAGACCGTTATAGACCTGAATAGCGACTGTTCAACCACATGTGCAGACCGTGCAAGGCACGGGGGCGCAAGGGGCTTGAGAGTAAATTTTATTTAACAATACTAAAGATATATGAAAACATTTCATACATATTTACAAAATATTGAGAACGTGTGAGAATACATATTTTAATTGAATGCATAAAATGTTGTAAGCATTTTTCATAAGGCGAAAACAGTAATTAAATAAATTTTGTTTTCAATTGAGAAAGCGCTCAATAAAGGTGAAATTGTTCTTTTGAATATTAAAAAGTTGAAAAAAGAAGTTAGAACTATTCAGAAGTGATTTTTGGTTATTCACAAGTGATCTTTGATTAGAATTCTAAACAAGCGCAGAAATCATGAACAATAAATAGACTCATCTTAGGTGAAAGAAGTTTTTCTAAATCAAAGATAATTAAAAATTATCGAAATTTGATAAAATAAGATCGATTCAACTGCCTAAAAACAATATGGATTAAACATGACATTACAAATGCAATTAAATATGATGAAATCATTGAATGATTTGCATATTCCAAGGCACGAAAAGGTGGCTTATACTGAATATTTTCAAATATCGCTACATTTAAAACATAAAATATCCATATTATTTATCAAATATAACACAAAACAATCTGAATTAACACAAAATTTTTATTCCATACAGAAATTAGTTTATTTTTGTTAATAAAAGGTAGGGTATTATAGTTTTTAAGGCGCATTAAGACCCGGCAGACACTTGGGCCTATTCTGCCAGATCTGTTATTCTGTTATGAATTTTCTGTTATGAATCATAAATGATGCCGACCATAAAAGATCTGCTAAAATTGGTATTCTGCCTTTCAAACTTTTATGGTACCCTGTTATCAATGTTCGAAAACAAAAATCTATTACAATTCAGTTAACTTCTGTTTTGAAACAGCTGATTGCTGTCAATAAATTAAAGAAAACAACGCAAGTTGAAATTGTCGCTTTTAACGTTAGCATTAAAGAAGTGTCGTGCATTAGCATTACCAACTAGCATGTCCGTTTTGATCAAATTGCTTTTTTTAAAACAATGTCGGACTAAGAGGACGACCCAGAGCCCGTTTACAACCAGGGTTACCACTTGTAAAGAAATTTAGTAACCAAAATTTGATAAAAAAGTAACCAAAATTAAATAAAAATTACCAAACTAAACAAACATTTTCTAAAAAATGGAAAATCAATAAAATAATAATTTTTGTTAATAAAAAACATTTATTCAATATTAAAATACTAAAAATTAATAAACAGATGTAGCGGTAAAATAAATTTAGTTAATATTAAGTATAAATTTTTTCTTGTTTAAAATTTCTTATTTTTAATAACTAAAAATCACAAAATGAGTAAAATTTATAAACTCACTAAATAAAAAAAAAATACATATATAGAAAAAGTAGAACTTTTTCTTGTGTAAAATTTATTTATTATATTAATATAGAAATCACAAATTAGTAGTAAATTCAGGTAAACGTAATTTTTTTGTCACAAAACAAAAATGATAAATTAATGGCATTATTAAAATGATATCTAAACTTATTTATTTAACCGTAATAAGTAGGAACTAAAAAGTAAACCGCATTCATTGACAATGAATTTCGATTTTAAGAAAGTAAATGAATAAATACAAAGATATGGCATTAAAGGTTTTCATAAATTTTTAATAATTTTTTAATAATCAGAAACTACACAGGTCGTTTGTTTTGTAGGATATCAATTCTAACTGCGGGCACTGATTTTAAATATAAGATAACTTTTTCACCATCACCTCAAGTTAAGGAGTTATGAAAAAATATGATATACAGTTCTTTTTCCAATAATTGCTCCTGAGCACAAACTATTGCATAGTATTTAAAGCTTTTGCTGATATCTTTTTACGTTTTAAAAAATATATTGTGAAAGAAACGAAAATTTTATTAAATTTATTCAAAGCAATTTAAAGCGGCTGGAAAACTCTAATTTTTTAGTAAATTACTTTAGAAATTTTTCCTATAAATTTTTCATGTAATCAATTTTCGTTATTTCAAAACATATCTGGAATTATCCGCAATATTTGCAAAGGTAAAATGTATTCCTAAACTCTACAGGCAAAAAAATTTTTATGATTCAGACAATTCACGGTAGCAAATATGTTTATTATGAAAAATTTTTTAAATTTATGATTTTTAAAGGCCATTATCTTCAAAATAAATGACAAAAAAGAATTTGCTTACAAAAATAGTTAAACCTTATCAGCCCTATCATGAATAACTTTTCACGCGGAATCGAACAAGGAAGTTTTAATTTTTAAGATAAACCTCAAGAACATTCAGGAAACTTAATAAGGAAAAAAACAATATAAATCTTGCAAAAGGGCCCCTCAAATGATACTACATGTCCATCCGACCTGCCAAGGTATCACACATGTAGTATCGTTCGTATGCAAGAAATCAAGGCGGATGGACATGTCCGATGGAAGATAAAAATTTTTGTCTTTTTGCTAAGTACGTCCGACATGTAGTTCCGTTTGCGTGCGTGGCCATCCAACTAAGTACATTTTGCCATTTGTTGAAAATTTTTTAGAGGAGCACATCTCGCGGCAAAACTGCCGAATGTAACAAATGTTATATTTTGACGCGAATTTTTTTATCTTCACCTAAAATTGTGATGGCTTTGAATATTTAAAGAAAAAAAAAAAAAAAAAATAATAAAAATAAATGTTCAAAACAATTATTATTAATATTTTTCATGAAAAGTTAATGATGGCATATTTTAATTGCAATATAGTTTTTTTAATAATTCTAAAAAAATATTTTTTAGAATTATATTTGAGCTTAATGCCAAATATTTTTAATTGATGTTAACTCTTCGGCAGCTAAAAAATAATGAAGTCCATCCAAAGTCTATCCGTCATGTGCGATGTGTGTGAGGGCAACGAAAAAAGTCCCGTTACTTTATCGAACTACATGAACGTCCCTCATGTAGTATCGTTTGAGGGCTTCTAAACAAACTGATTATTTTGATTTTTTTGGAAAAACTAAAGGGAAAAAAGTTACTAAAACTATAAAAAATTACCAAATTAGCAAGTCAAAATTTTTCTACCAAATTTGGTAATTAATTACCAAACTGGCAACCCTGTTTACAATAGGTCTGTTCCCGTACTGACTTCAATTAATTATAATAGATTAGAGAGCGCCATTTTGCATGTTATTCCTCTCTCTCGAGCTTCAAAATAAAGCTTTCAAGCATCTTCAAGCTACTTGAATCGAATACGGGAACAGACCTAATGATAGCAGAAGCTCAAGTTTCAGTAAAAGTTGTGACGGACGCAGTTATGGTGAAGGTGGTAGCGGAAGGGACAGAGGTGCCCGTGTAGGTTTCAAACGTAAGGAACAACATAGAGACGAGCATGATCGCGATCGTTGTGGTCAAAGAAATGGTGGTGGTGGAAGCAATTACGACTTTACCGAATAGCTAGATGTGCGTTCTGATTGTGTATGTATAATTATTGGACGCGCAGGATCTAATATTCAGACAAAATCTGATTATAATGCAAGCTTTGATTTAGATAAGGGTGGTAACTATATCTGGAAATTCTGAAGGAAACATCAAAGATGCTGCACGATGGCGATAGTAGTAGCTCATCCTACCAAACGACTTCTACAATAGAACAGTAGAATAAATCCAAAGGGATCTTTCGTAGTGGGGCGGTGGACGCCGAGATCGTTATTAAACACCAAAAGTGCAGCAAAGTCTAGAGTTCCAGAAATTAGAATAAATTCCTTTCCAGATTAAAGTCAGCTTGACATTTGTTATTATTTTTTATGCTGCATTTTTTACACATACAAATATTAATAATTCTTTATTTAGAAAAAGTGATTATAAAATTTATAAATGATTGTACAAAAATAGAAAATACATTTTATATGCAATTTTTTTAAAAAGAAACTTTACGAATTAAAGTTATTTTTTTAGTCTTCCAAGTCTTTGTTTCATAAATTAAACACAACGAAACACAAAACAATCCGATTTATCTTGACTTATTAAATTTATTGAAATTCGTTACGATAAAAGACAGAAAAATTTATGTGTTATTCTGTTGTGTTTCATAACAGATTTCATAGCAGATTTTGTCAAGCAGAATACCAAATAAAAGATTTTGTAAAAGATTTGTTGACAGTTCGAAAAATCTGCTATGATTTATAGCAGAATTCATAAAAGATTGTCGTGCAGAATACGAATTTTGTTCTCGTAACAGCTCAAAAATTTGTATGGGAAATTATTACAGAATAACAGATTTTTAAATAACAGATTCCGCAGAAACGGCCCAATTGTATGAAATTCATTATTTCTGATCCATGCAGTAGAGTTTTATGGATCGATGCTGGCATGTAAAAAGATTTATACAAATCCACGTACAGTTCGGCAGTTTTTTCATCATAGGTTTCATAAGCTGGCACATTTATTTCTTCACCAGAAGCAAGAGTTTGTCATACAACAGAAAATAATATCAGTGATGAGTAATCAACATCTAATAGACAAGCTGACTTTTCGGGAACAGAGAAAAAGTGTTTGCCAATGTTTTCAGTGGTTTTGGTCCCAAAACCTTGTTTGTCAACATCCGAAAAAATGCCTAACTCATCCCAATCAATTTCATGTTAGCCCAAAGAGCGCTTCAGGATGAATATCGTTACTTGTCTAGCGCTTGTTTGCCGCTGTGGAAGTGTTTTGATTCACAATTGGAAACTAATGAATCCATTTTGATGATTTCTATGTCTTTAAAAATATCTTAATATAAGATATCCGAATAATTCATATCTGATTGTTTTTATCAGGATTGAAACTATCTAACACTTTATTTTAATAATTTTATGTTTGTAGGGTCATTTTACTTAGAACCATATTTCCGCTAAAGGGGCAAAAATGGGCAGATGAGAATTATTAACTTAAAAGGAAGAATATCTCCCAAACACCAAAATATTTCTAGTTTTCTATGAATGTTTGTAAAAACTTTTTAAAACTATTATTATGCTAATTTTCTCCAGTTTTTTGTTGGAATTCGCCACTAACAAAGCATAGTTACTGAAGTTGTTTTTAGATTTGCTGAAAAATCTTCAGGAAGTTTCAGTGTTTTTTTTTTGGTCTGGCTCTACCATTTGATTAAAATTGAAAGTTTACTATATGACCTTATTTTTTATTATGTTAATTTTCTATGATTTAAAAACAAATTCTAAATATTTGATAGTTTAAATCATTCTTGATTTTTAATAGCAACTGTAGTTGTTTGATAGTTTAAAATCGTTTATTGAGCTTTAGGTCAGGTTAGAACAATTAATTGCTCTAAAGAAGTTTTTCCAAAGAAACAACAACAAAATTTTCAATATGAAAATGACATAATAATAAATAATAAAGCCATATAGAAAACTTTTTATTGTAACTTTTTAAAACTTTATGTGAAAATCACTTTAAGGAACTCAAAATTATCCCTTGAGTTTTGTTTTTTGTTTATTTTTTCTGACAGTTTTATTTAAGAACCATAACACAAAAGTATAAAAATTAGTTTAGTAGTTTTTTAGGTCAAACCATTCATGCGTAATTTTTGTACTCTCTTTTGTTTGCAAAATAACCTTGATTTACAACACATGCTGACAATTCCTTTAACAACATTAAAAAGTTATTCGAGTGAAAATATATAGTTTGGACAATTACACAGTGCTACAGCCAAAATGTATCGGAGAAACCACTGCTTCTTTCTAGTAGAGAAGCACTCCCAGAACACGACCTCATACTTCGTTTTGCCGTAGAGGGTCTACATTTTTTTTAAAATGGTCAATTTATTCTGTGGGTGGCGCCTGCATGATGAGAAAGAATATGTAAAAAAAAACAAATAAAAGATGTTTGTAAAGGATTCATGTGCCAATAAAAATGTATGGAAGCATTCCCAATTCCTCCTGATCCACCACTTTTCACACATTTTTTTTTGGTTTTACAAACATTTAATTTTTTTTTTGTTACATGTTTGTTTCAATATGTTTATTTTAAATAGCAGTGTTTAGTCGTGGTCTCTCCAACAAGTGTATAAAAGAAGACGTTATGCTTACGCATTTTTTGTTTTTTTTCTTTTTTTTTGTTTTTTTTTGTTTTTTTGTTTTTTTTTGTTTTTTTCAAATTCACTTCTTAATAAAAATTTTTTAATTCATAAATAAAAAATCTGTGCAAGGAGAAGGTCCACAATTGATACGCCCTAGAATGTCCACATGTCGTAAAAATTCGACTTTTTCGTAGTTGTTTGATAAATATTGATCTCTATAAAAGTGTATGCTCTGAAGATCAGTGAAAAAATTTTGATCTTCTTCTGATCAGTGAAAAAAAAAAGAAATCATAAATATATATACAATTCTATTTTTCAGGACGATATTCTGAACAGATTTTAGGAAAATTTTTTTCAAATTCGTTGGAATATCGCACTTTCTGAAAAAGTGTGCCATATAAAAAATGTATTTAGCATAAGTTATTGTAGTTCTATTCCACACCTTCAATTTAGGAGTAATGAGAAGTCTCTAAGTGCTCTGATATCAAAGTTATAGTATTTTTAAGAGTTTGTAATTCTAGAGTTTTCATATCTGCGAATGAACATTTTTCATCTCTGAATATTTCAAATCCAGAGTTAAGTGCGTAGAATGTACGATTTTACATATTTTATCGATTTTAAAGCAATATTTCTGAATTCATATTTTTAAAATTCACTCTTATAGTATTTAGATTATTGAGATAATTGATTACACGGTGCTACAGTGGAAAAGTACTTTTACTCTTTTTTAAGTGACATAGTCTAGGTTATAGGTCAGGTCGAGTATAATACGAAATCATATTTGAAATTACACCCCAAAATTTGATTTTACCGTTAAAAACATGATTTTTTGGTACATGGCACATAACACAATCAGCAACTTAGCAAGTTTTAACAGATTTTCGATTTAATGGTTTTAACGGTAATTAATTTTAAGCATTGTAACTAAAACTTTGTATTCTTATTCAACTTTTTTTTTTAACATAACTTAGTGACATTTGCTAAGGAACACGATGGAGCACTTTCAGGACACTCGGTGCTAAAAATCCTACTCAAGCGAAAAATATAAAAAAAATATATGTGTAGAGTGGTGGATCAAAAAGAATTGGAAATACCTCTATCTTATTATCCAAACGTTTTCATTGGGCAAATGAATCGCTTACAAGCTTCTTTATGTTTTTCTTTCTCATTTTAAGTTATAATAAAAATTCGAAATGGCCCTACCTGCAGAATGAATTGACCATTTTAAAAAAATGAGACCCTCTACTACAAAACGGAGGTCGTGTTCTGGGAGTACTCCTCTACTAAAAACAAGCAGTGGTATCTCCGACAGAACAAAAAAGTTCTAAATTGTTGCACAGTGTTATTAAACGAATAAGTCGTGTTTCAATATGCATTTCTAAAATTTATATTTTTTTCCTTAGTTCCGTCCTGTTTTGTGGGGTCGATCCACTGTGCGGCGCAGCTGGGGTTTTATGTTAATTTTTTAGCAGCCACCCAGAGCTGCAAGCTGTACAAATGTCAGCTGTTTGAGATGGTGTCCACCAGCTGAAGAGATGGCAACAATATTCACAGGTAACGCTTGGTTGCAGAATACCTAAAAAGTGTAAAAGATACCAAAAGGCGAATTTCTTTGGTAATAAGATTAACGTTACCGCGACGAAATCAATCTGTAAATGCTTAAATTGAGTCCATTTTTTTAGTTTTTTGAGTTTTAAATTGAGTCATAGCACGTAGTAGTTCAGTTACTAAATCTTTGGAAAACCTAGGTTAGGTTAAGGTTAGGTTAGGGTGGCGGAAGGTCTTAAGACCAGCTCACTTAGACCATTATTGGTCCGTGAGAAAACAACAACAACAACTACAAAAGCAGCACAACAGCGAACGATGTGATTACGAACCAAAAAAGCAAACACAACAACAACAACAACAACTTTAAAAACAGCATAAGCAGCTACTGCAGCTAAGCAGCTTGTGCATTTCTCATACGAATATATGAATTTTTCATCTTCTTAGATTTAGCTATTTTATTAGATATTAGTTTTATTCCCACTAAAACTGATATTTTGGCATTTTTTTCTTCTTTGTACGATAAATATTAAAGGCTGTAGACCCCAAAGTGTCAAATATCACTTTGAAAAAATTCGTGAAAATGACCCCCATACAAATAATTCTACGTCAAAAAACAAAACCTAGCAAAATGAATTTTCTTTCAAATTTTTTTCGTATTCTTTTATCAATTTGTGTCAAGAAAGATGGCAAAAAAACTATATGTATAAATAATTAAAGTTTATTTTTATAATTTTAACAACTAAACTGATTTCAATTAAATTGATCCTGAAAGTGCGAAATCATTTTTTAATAGTTGCAGCTCAAACATAAAGTGTATAGCGATTACGGCTTCCAATTTTAAAACTTAAAAGAAATTTCGGGATTGATAATTAAGATTTCCGGCATCCCGGGATTTGTATCGGGATTTGAGAAAGAGAGAAGTATTTTTTTTAACAAAAAAAAAAAAAGAAAAGAATTCGTGTGCAAGTTATGAAAGTTAGGATATTTTTTTTAATAAAAAATTATTCAAAGGAGTTAAAAAAAACACAGTTTACTGAAATTTTTTATAAAAAGTTAATTTATTTTATTTCTTTATATATTTATAAAACACGAGAATATATATATTTATCCATAGTACGAGCTTCAATAAATTCATATTTTCGGACATAATAATACTAACATAAAAAAGGTACATTTTTTGAGATCACTAAAGTCTTTGAACGGTTAGGATGGCTGATTGACTTTGAAAATATACTTTTAAAAATACTAAGGTGTCATCCCCAGGCTTGACCGAATTTTGGACGAAAAATGTCTAGACGAAGAGAAACATCTCTCGGACTAGTAGGCGGAATTGTTATCAAATAATCATACGCTTTTTGAAGTAGATTACCGTGAGTGCCACCATATATTTTTATTTCATTTTCGAACATTCAAGTTAAGTTTAAATTTTTTTTAAAGTTTTTACTCGAATTTCAAATTAAAATGTTGCATTTTCACAATTTGAAGGCAGTCCCGGGATCCCGAAAATCCAGGGATCTTAGGCCTTATATTTCAAGGACTGTCGGGACTGGACAAAATATGATATCCCGGGATCTCGATTTTAGGATTGGAAGCCTTAATAGCGATGATTCGGAATGAAGTTCATAAAAAAATATTTGTAAATGTTTTATTGATAATAATTTATTTAATTTATAATACATTTCATAATTTATTCAATGCTTATGATCAAAATATTTGACTTATTTATGCTTCAGAAGTTTGATTTCTGCAACTGCAACTTAATTGTACCTGAAAATAGGCTATAATTTTTTGTTTGTATCTCCCATACAAAACCATGTAAAAAAACTAATATGTGTCCATTGTCTAACCCCAAAGGTCTAACCTATTCAAACCATTTTTAATATACATCTTTTGTTATATTTGTCTAGCTTTCTGACCCAGTTTCGTTAAGATTGGCAAAGTTTTGTGTGTACCTCCATACAAAACCAGGTGAAAATGAATATAGGTCCAGGAGAGTTACCCCAAGGGACCCACTGATTTCGACAATTTTCAGCACACACATATATAACTTTATTTTTCAAGTCTTTTTACCAACTTTCGTTAAAATCGGCACACCTTTGTGTGTACCTTCCAAACAAATCATTTAAACAATTGATACAAGTTCAAGGGAGGTACCCCCAGGAACTGTCCGATTTCAACCATTTTAGAAATTATTCCTGACTAGCTAAAACCAACCAAGTACACAAAATTGCATTATCATAAGAGCACTCATTCTATTTTTGTTCATCGTTTGTATGGAGTCGCCGCACTGTGCAATGTATCAATTTGCGATACAACAAAACTGTTGTATCAACTGTTTTAACAACAAAACAAAAATAAAAAGCAACAAAATTTATTTGGGTGTACATAAGTAATATTTCTTATGGGTATTAAACACTTAAAAATGTCCGATATTATGGCATCAACAACTCTCAGATAAAAAATGGTCCGTTGTGAGCGTGACCTTGCAATCATGACTGATTGACCTTGCTGGAGGAATTCCGAGTGCACGACAACTTGAGAATGGAAGAAAACAGTCAACACCACCTTAATTTTTGTAAGGCTTCGTCATGGCTTTTTGGGTTTCGGCTAATTTGGATAGCATTACTCTGCAGCAGTGTTCGGACTTTACTGCAATTGCAGTAGATCTACAGCGTTTTTTGGCAACACTTAATGCTCTACTGCGTCACTGCGGTTTTTTAATATCTACTGCAATTTATTCGCAACAAACACTTCTATGGTTATTTTTGGAAAATGTAAGCATTGATGTTGATTAAAAATGTAGAGTTTCAGGGGTCCATTACATCTCTATACTGTGGTCTTAGCGTTCAAACAGAAGATAGTAATTTGTTAGATGAAGCTTTCATTGCGACAAAATAAAATATTTTATAGTTTTACATAAGGTTTTTTGACCGAATTAAAACCTGATTTGCTTTTAACGACTGTGATTGAATTTTTCTACAGCAAATATATTTTTAATCTGTAAAAAATGTTTCTGCAACATGCAAATATATACAGAATATAGTTACACATACACAGAGGGAAAACCTATGGACTCACTACATAAATTTATGTACTCATGACACAAATTTCTGCATTCATGTTGAAATATGCATTAACTACATAAATGTTTTAAACAGTACTGCATGCAGTTAATAAAGAGTTTTATGTACTCATCACAAAATTATGTGTCGTGAATGAATAGATAGATGTACGTGGTGGGTACATTCACACTATGCTCATTAAAAAGTTATTGTTAATAATTTTATGTAATGAGTACAGTTCTGTTGTATGTAGTACATAGATTATTGACCAATTGCATAAAATACTAAATAACTGTATGTAGTGAGTACATGTATAATGGACCTATTACATAAATAGTACCGCTTTGTAATGCGTACATAGATTATTGACCCATTACATAAAATAATAAATAATTGTATGCAATGAGTACAGTTCCAATGTACGTAGTATAAAAATTACTGACTCATTACATAAAATAAAAAAATTTGTGTATGTAATGAGCAGAGTTCCGATGTACCTAGTACATAGATTATTGACCCATTACAAAAATGTATGTACAGCACATTTGTAGAGTCACACATGACTTCATTTTACTAAGTGTATAACCAGTGTACGCTCACTTTACCCAGTACATATAGCTTTCGTTGCGTTCCCATACAACATGAAGTACATAGATTTTACAATGATGTCTCTGTACTGTCTACATAACTTTTTCCCTTAGTGTATATTTGTATGTATATCGTTGTTGGGCGTGCAATAACGCGTATCCGCCACTTACACATAAGCACATAAGGTAAAAAGTAAAACTTTACATGAGTGCAGAAAACTAATTTTATTTTAAGCTATTGAATGGATTTTCAACTGAACTAAAAATTTATTGAAATAAGATTTTTGATTTCAAGAAAGCATTTAACGAAAAATCAAAATGAATAAATAAATCATGAATTATCAAAATGAAATTAATTTTGCTCTTTTTGCAATATACTCTGAATTGCAAGTAGTGGATACGCGGTATTGTATGCGCAACGACGATATTATGGTATTAGTAGTAAATGCACGTGCATGATTGTAAATTAAAACAAAAACAAAAAAACTACTGCGAAAAAATTCGTTTTACTGCGTTTTTTTTTTAAATTTACTGCGATTTACGAATTTTCAAGTCCGAACCCTGCTCTGCAGATTTTTGAGCTGTTTTGACGTCATACTCGTACACCCAAGTCTCGTCACTATTAATGATGCGCTGAATATTCATATCGTCCATTAAAAGCACCTCCTGTGCGACCGTTTTGTGAAACTCTTTGATCAAATTTGAACAATTTTGACACAAGTCGCGCTGCAACCCGTCAAATGCCTAAAACGTTATGTAAAAAGATGTGCGCCAATCCAGTCGATATGTAAAGTTCACAATTTCCTTTAGTTTTTTGACATTTTTATGGTTTTTTGATGTTGCTGGACGAGAAGAGTGAAATGATGTACGACCCTCTTTAAACAATTTATAGCACTCCTGTGCCTGCGTAAAACAGATGCTCCTTTAGGTTTTTTTATTTTTTTTAAAAGATCAAACAACCAAGGCATGCACATGCAATTGATTGGAACCATATGTGAATTATTGATTTTGCAATTTTAATTGCTTTTAACTGAGGCTAGTGTTATGTCTTAACTTCGGCATTTCCAGCTATTAGTTGTTCCTGTCAAGCGCGTCGAAAGCTAATTTTATCTGGGGGGGCAGTACAAATGGTGGTGCAAAAAAAAGTTCATCAAAATTTCTTCAAAGAAACATGAATGTGAATAAACAAATTTTTTATTTTAGTTTAAAATATAAAAATATATCAAAAATATTAAAATTTCATTATTTTTAAAAGTTATTCCAATTTATATTAGAGATCAATCTTTAAAGGATCTTTCATATGGTAATATGAAAATATAAGAAATAATGGTTGCTTTTATAAAGCAAGACTAGGTATATCTTTACATGGTTTAAATGGAATAAGGTACAAAAAGTTATATCAATTTAAATTCTTCCAAAATGTTTCTTTCTGTCCTTGCGAGAAACAAACTCTTTCACCACCTCCATCGAATTTAATTCTTCGGTTTTATCTTTGTGAATGTGTATAAGTGCCGCATGAGTGAGTCGTTTCTGTGTCATAGTTGCTCGAAGATACGTTTTAAGTCATCTTAGTGCACTAAAAGAACGCTCAGATGAAGCTGCTGATGCAGGCACAGTCAAAAGCAAAGCAATAAGTTTTTCAACTTCATTTAATAGTTTTTTTACAGTATCCGAATTTTTTGCAAATTGGGATACAATGCCACTACAATTTCAAGGTGTTTGGCCAGGCAATTGCTTCAGCAATTTCATCTGCATAAAGATCAACTTTTGTTTTTAGATTTTGTTCAGAAGGCACTTTTCCGTTGAAGACTTCGATTACAATATTTTCCAACGATTCCAGAGTGTCAAGATCTGTTTAAATGTACAATAAGATTTACAAAGTGCCAGTTTACACTAGCTTCACTGAACCGACTCACCAAATGTTAAATCAAATGTTAAACTTGCAAAAATAAAAAAAAGTAAAATATCAACCTGTTTGATCGAATCTAGCCGTTATCTCATTTGAGAGAAGATCTAAAATTTCGAAATAATCTTTTCGTAGCCGATCATATAATGGCAACTGTACTGAAGGAACCGGATTTGATGTTTCTTCAAAGCGTCGAGGTGGATTTTCATCAGCTAATTCACAGTAGGGGCTTTCGCATGGTCCAAAACATTGGACCAACATGGCAGATTGTACAACATGTAGTACCATGCGTAAGCTAAAACGATAGTCGAAATTTTTGGTGTTTTTCTGCCGATTGTACAATATTGTACAACTATGTAAAATTACTGCTCAATTGTTAGGGCATCTAAAAGTTGCTTAGATATTAGCCGGATGTGTTCTGCTTGAGAGCTTGCAATTAATGATGTTGCTTTACAAGTTGGATTGTTCGAACGCTCAATAAAATAGTCCCATTAGTTTTCCATCTAACTTACCGTACAACATGTCGTCCAATATGGAAAGCCCCTAAGAACATGTCAAATTTTTTCTTACCAGAGTTGCAAAATTAACAAGCATTAAGCTACATACTTAAGGGTGCTTTTAAACTGAAGTGGTGGGTTTGCAGTAGAAACTCTACATTTTGTTCTATCTTTTTGCAAACACAGAGAAAGAAAATGGTTATCCGCAAGCATGCTTATGAAGAAGAGAGAAAGAAGAGGAAAATATATAATACAAAAATATTATCGTTGTAAAAAGAACTCATATTTTGAATAACTTTTGAAGTTTTCCTTTTAAATTGTATATCTAGCTAAAAAAGTGGGGGCAACTGCCCCCTTTCCCCCCGCTTCCAACGCCAATGGTTCCTGTCCTTCAATTTCACATTCTACAATTTAAATGTGGATTTTTAGTTCTCCATAATACAATTTTTTGCAATATTTTCAATGCATCCGGACATGAAATTCCGTTAGGCTAGGTTAGGTTAGGTTAGGTTAAAGTGACGTCAGGTGTTTAGACCAGCCCACTTAGACATATTATTGGTCCGTTGTGATACCACAGATTGTAAGAAGGGAGCAATCAAGTGAAACTTTTATGTAGGATGTTCTTAATGTAGCAGAAGCTGTAGAAACATGTGATATTAAATCTGAAGAAAGTGTTATGCCTTGCCCTCAGTCAAATCAAGTTACTAAGCGTTCCTCTTCACAAACTTTTCCTACCACCACCAACTACAATTATTTGTCGTAAATTGACGTGTTTAAAAGTTGCTTTGATTAGAAATAAGAAAAGAAAAGTTATAGTGTAGGACCATGGCCCGGCCAGGATTCGAACCCGGGACCCCTGTGTGACAGTCAAGCGCGCTACCAGTAGACTATCGAGGATGCCTTGGAAAACCTAAGTAGTTCCACGATTTGCTATACAAGGTGTCTGTTAAATGACATCTCTGAGCCCACGAGTTTCTGCTGTAGTGCCATCACTGTAGAGCATCACAGTATGAATATTGCTCCTTTTGTCTGAAACTAAAGTAAATGAAATAATTACCATTCTTAAACTTTAAGTAATCACTTTTAGTACTTTCTTGTGTCATATAAAATATTAACGCATAAAAAAAAAATAAATGGCTGATTATAAAATGGTTCATTACACAAACGTTTTTTCTTGATTTGTGTTATTGTCTTGATCTCGGACCGAATTTAGAACGATTCCAACCAATCGGTAATTTGCTGATTTGTACTGCAAATAGCCGAGCTACTGCTACATAATATCTTCCAATATGTTTTCTATATCTAGTGTAAGATTTTTTATTTCAAATAGAAGCGATCAAGAAGAGACACAAATCAAACTGCTACTCACTTCGGTGGAAAAAATCAAATCTTAATTACTACCAAAGATTACATAAAAAACATTTTTAAAATAGAGGCGTAACCTACTCGCTTTACAACTTCAATAAATTTCTATTGCATTCTGAGTTTCCACTTGTTTTATTATAGTGTCATTGCAAAATAAGTTATTAACTTGTTGCCTACTTAAAGCTTCTATTTGTATAGTATACGTATTTCTCTTTTTATGTGGTACATTCTTAAATGTCCCTCAAGAATAAGAGGGAGAAAAAAAAAATATAAACTCTAGCTTCTGGTTTTTGCGTAAAAAAAGTACTAAATTATTTACACTTCACAAAGAATGGCAGGCAAGCTTTAAAAATAATCCTCTTGTAGAATTAAGTTCAAACATTTCACAACATAAAACCATGGCGAATGAGCAATGCTATAAATTTTTAAATAGTCTTATTTTTTATTATTATTATTTTTGGTGTAAATACTGTTAAGTAGGGGAAAACGGCGATGATAACAAAAATATAAGGTCCTGTAATAAACTCAAAAATGAACCCGGGCGAATAACCATTTTTCCATCATTATCATGATGATGTTTAAAATCATGGTTGATTATGACGATGATGACGATGTTGACCATGATGATAACATAAATTATTTTTTTTAATTTGTCGCTAATCCTCTAAAGAGCAGCAACGGTTGCCGTGGGTGGGTGATTGCATGAATGGTGCAAGAGATAGCCTGTAAAGATAATAACATAACAACAATGCCACCAACAGCTGTAGAGAAACTTTAGCGACAAAAAAAAACGCGCATTAACCCACCAAAGACCAGCCTACCATCGCATCAGCCCCCGAAAAAAGTTACGAAAATATAATTTCATCTAAAGACGTCATAAATTTTCACCGACATGCTGCCCAACAACAAAAGCAAAAAGGACTCTAAGAACTTTTATTTCGCTTTTCAACAGCCAAGAGCAACAAGATTATTTATGTGAGTTGTGCGTTTTTTTTTCCCAACATATATGTGTGGCAAGGCTTACACCCATGCTAGCTTCTGAAATTTTCACTTCGTCGCCATTTTTAACATTTGCCACTTTAGGTCAGTTGAAGCCACTCTGCCTGCCTCACCGTCATGTTGCTTTTGGTAAAATACTGTTACTTGCTGCTTGGCAGCGTTGCCAATGAATACGAATGTCATTGCGTTACGTTCTCGAACGTTGTATTGCGTTAGCCTGCGTTGCGTTACACTGCGTTGACAAATGACTGCGTTGATGTTTTTTATTGCCTAACCTATCTGCCAAACTGTCTATGTTTGGTGTGAATATATTTGACTGTGACTTTGTCGTTGGGTTTGTCGTTTTGCCTAGTTGTTGCTTTGTCACTCTGTCACTCTGCCTGTTCTGGCTGCCTGCCAAGCAACGCAATGCTGTTGCTCCCTGATGCCATTTTTTTTACTCTTGCTACTTTGTACTTTTATGCTCTTGGAATGGCAGCTCATAAAAATGTTTCATTTCATTTATGCTAAATTCGTTTTTGTAAATCTGTTATTTCAATGTGTTATCCCACAAAATGCGTGTCAGGGTGGCAGTAGCATAAGAATAAACTTGATGAATGTAGCCTAAGCTAGAATTTAAAATGCTTTTGATATGCAAGCATAACTTTTGTGAAAAAGAGTAGCATAAAAATTGCTAACAACCCTTGAAGATTTAAAAATGCACACTACTTCTCGATATATCACTAGTAAAGATGGGAAATTTGAAAGATGATACAACGTTAAGGTAAAGATAAAGCAGAAGTGACTGATAAAGCGATTCATACAGTTTGTATCTAAGTTAATTAATAAGCAAAAGCAGCAGCAAATAAAAGAGCAAAAGCAAAAGCAAAAAGAAAAAAAGGTAAGGGGCATTCAGTGCAAAGCTTAATGCAAAGGTAATGGTAGAGGTAAAACTATCGGTGAATAATTCAAGGTAAATGTCAATTTTTTTATGTATTTTTTTAATATTTCTTTAGATTTTTACCGAGAGTGCAGTGATTAAAGCAATGGTTTTGACAAACAACTAAGCTCGTCGAATTGTTTTCAAAATATGGTGCATTGAAAAAATAATTGGATGTTATTTATTTTTAGTGACCAAAAAGCAACGTTTTGATAATACCATTTAAAAAAAAGACACAGTTTCGATAGTATCGTAAGTATAGACATAGAATTCCTTTTTATACAGTAATAGAGAATAATTCTGGCTTTTTTTATTTATATTTTTCAAAACTATTTTAAAGCGTTTCATCTTCTAAATAAAAATTATTCAAAAACAAACTTGTTGTTGTTGTCCTTCTTCAAACTTACCCGATCTAAAAAGCTCACAATTAAATTCATGTAAAAATTTCTTTTGTTTTATAAAAATTTGTTGTTTTGTTCTTTTCATTTGTTTTGTTGGTTAAAACTAAATGTAATTCAAAGTTATGTTTAATTAATGGAAATAAATATGGGTAAATTTTAATTATTTATTTTTCCTGTAGTAAAGAGAATATACATATATGTATATTTTAAAAGTAATTTAAAGCTACAATTTTAGTAAACAAAATAAATTTTTAGTATGGAAAAAATATAATGCATAATATAAATAATTCGAATTTATTATGGTATTTAAAAAATAAATGGAGTTTTTAAATGCTTAGTAACGCATGCGCTAACCTGCGTAGTATACATACAAACTGCCTCTGTAGCTACACGCATCTGTAATCTTTATTGTATTTATATTACTGAAAATAAACATTCGTTTTATTCGTACTCCAACTCAGGGCAGAATAACCAGGAAGGGCCGACTCGGAGAGGAATGAAGTAGAAAGTAGAGAAAAGCGAGCTAGTTGTCAAAATCAGCTGTTCATGTCGAGTAAAAATTAAGAACATCTTTAAAAATTTCAGCTAACTGAACCAACAACAATTACCAAGCAAATCTTAAACAACGACGCACAGAGAAGAGCAAGATCACTGCGTTTGAGCAGCGTTAGAGGGGATGAACCGAATCGTCAACAGAAAATAAACAGAACTTTGCTTAATATGTCCCGCTTTTCACTCGTCACACACGAAAATTCTCGAGCTTGCGGCGAAAGTAATTATTGCTCTGAGAGCAATAATTCTCTTGCTCTGGTAGCAAGATCCCTTTGTCCCGCTTTTCACTCGGCAATGCCTTTGCCGCAAGCAGTTTTCGATTATTCGCACGCATGAGGAGTTTACGAAAGTCCCCTTTAAGCCCGAGTAGTCAACAAACTACTTGTGGCGAAAGCAATTATTGCTCATAGAATTGCCGAGTGAAGAACGGCCCTTTGCAGCGCATGCAGAACCAAAACAACAATATCAGCAGCTGTAGCAACGTTACCAGTTATGTTGGAAAAATCCCATTCGTGGTAATTTTTAATTGCCCTCAGGGTTTTTTGTTTTTGGGAACTCCTATTAAAATTTTTAATCAGCGTGGTATTTATTAATTGGCGTGGGAATTCAGTGGGGTATTTTTTGAATTTCCGTGGGAGTTTGGTAATATTCTTCTTAAAATTTTTTTTTATTTTTTAGTAAGCAAAATTTCTTTAATTTAAAATTATTTGTGCATATGGGACTTATTGTGGAATATTTTAATGCGAATGAGATTTTTGTGGCAATTTTAAATGCATATGGAATTTGTGGTGGTATTTTTAAAACGCGTGGTATTTTTATGTAAATTTTTAATGATCGTAAGATTTTTTGTGATACTGTTTTATTGCGGTAGAAACTTTTTGTATAATCTTTACCATGGTAATTTTTGTTGTATTTAATTTATGTTACTGTCAAAAAGGTAACTTTTTGTCGGAATTGTTTTAAATTTTAACTGGCAACCTTGGATAGTAGTAGTACATTTTGTTGTAGCCACATACTGGCTCTCTAGCTACATGCATCCATGGTGTAAGAAATAGAGGTGTTAGTGAATTTGACACTTCTCTCTCAAAATGATAAAATTATGTTTCCCCGCTTTTGTCAAAAACAGCTGACGGTGAATTGCAATGAAAACAAATTTTGTTAAATTCGTGTCTTTCTGCAAGTTTATAAGATTTTACTGAGACTAAAGTGAGAATAAAGTGATATGGAAAACTATTGTATAAAAAATATGAGACGCTGTGTGTTATGCAAAAAAAGAAAAACAACGATGTGAATGCAAGACAATTTGCATGCTGGCCAAAGCTTAATGTCGGCGGCACCTTCCAGCGCACGTTTCTGATAAAATGGCCAAAACATTCAACGACAAACTTGTCAAATCGGCAAAGACAACTGCAATAACTTTTTGTCAACGCAACACGGCACAATTAATTGCATTTAATATTTATTTATACTTAATTCGCACAATAAAAACTATAGCACATCATCTAGCAACTCAAACAAATAACATAATTTGACAACTATCAACAGTTCCGCTCTTTCAATCACAATTTTTTGACAGAAGCAAAGAAATTCATGGTGTTGTCAAAAACTCACTAACACCTGGTTTTCTTACACCATGCATGCATCTGTATTCTCTATTAAATTACAACCCAACAAGCCATGAATGTCACTGTTTTAGCTAAACGATACTTAAAACGGCAGCGTCTGATTTGCTGGTATGAAAACGCCATGTGTTTGTACCTTTAAACCGTTCTCTATATAATTGTAAAGACCTGTTTTATATTTATCAAGAATCGAATTGAAATTTATGTCATATTCGCTTGATGCGTCGTTTGTTCTTGTCTTTTTTCCCTCTCTTTTGCACCCGTTCGCCAAAAAACTCTGAAATATGCATTGAATCTTGTATTGAAATCAAGGTAGTGCAGTCGAGTTGCCGTTTGTTGTTTAGTTTATTGTTGCAACTTAAAAAAAAACCATCTTAAGAAAAGGTTACAATTGTTTTACAACAAATAAAATTAATATACAACTTAAAGTTTTCTCTATGACCTTGTTATATATTATACCTTATTATATGACCTTGTTAAATCATTCTTGATTTTAAATACATATTCTAGTTGTTTGATAGTTTAAAAGCATTTATTGAGCTTTAGGTAAGGTTAGAGTAATTAATTGCTCTAACTAGTTAATCAATCAGCTAACTAATAAATCAGCTAGTGATGTTTTCCTTTTCATATTGAAAATTTTGTTGTTGTTTTTGCAATAAATTAAGCTCAATAAACGATTTTAAAGAATCAAAACAACTAGAATTTGTATTTAAAATCAAGAATGATTAAAACTATGAAGCATTTAGAATTTGTATTTTAATCATAGAAAATCAACATTAATATACAACTTAATAAATGGTACGCTTATATGAAACACACAATGCATAGTTTGCTGACAACGAAACGGTCCGCTTTTAAAAGTGCACACCGTTTTCAACAGAGCCGATTGGCTATCTGGAAAACAAAACAAACGAAAGCAACTGATGTGAATTTATATACATATGTATGTTTTACATACATATTAATAAAAAACAACAACAACAACAAAAGCAGCACAACAACGAACGACGTGATTACGAACCAAACAAGCAAACACAACAACAACAACAACCCTAAAAACAGCATAAGCAGCTACTGCAGCTAAACAGCTAAGCAGCTTGTGCATTTCTCATACGAATTTACAATGAATTGTTTTCTTCTTAGATTTTGCTATTTTATTAGATATTCGTTTTATTCCCACTAAAACTGATATTTTGGCATTTTTTTTTTCTTTGTTCGATGAATATTAAAGGCTGTAGGTATACCCCAAAGTGTCAAATATCACTTTGAAAAAATTCGTGAAAATGATCCCCATACAAACCGCGCTGCAAGACGTAATTCTACGTCAAAACTTGAGGAATTGCTACTAAATTATCAAGGCAGCCGCCTTGGCCCTCTATTATTCGTCCTTACAATAACCGATGTTGATGATATTATCAAATACTCAAAATTATCTGTATATGCAGATGATATACAAATCTATCGACGCATACATACTAATGCTGACTCCTGGCATCTTCAAGATGACGAAAATAATTTTTCCACTTGATACCAAAAACACTTCCATGAACGTAACGTCAGTAAATGTCAATCACATTTTCTCGAAAAAGACTCCAATCTCTCCCAAGAACTTATCAAATATTTGGCGAGCAAGTTCCCTCAGTAAGATATTTGCGGGATTTGTGTACAATTTGCGATAAGGAACTTAATTTTTGGTCTTATATCGATAACATTAACAGTAGAGCCAACTCTGCACTTTGTTTTGTGAAGCATTGGTCAAAGGAATTCTCCAATCCACATGTTACGAAATTCCTTTACCTTAGCTTTGTGAGGCCTATAATTCTGTGATGTTGCAAAATCCAGAATTGCAATTACAAAATTGAAAACCATCTCACAAATCGCAGGTTAAATTAAATTTCGTAATTTTGTTCGATCACGGATGCTGTAATTTTTGTATTTGTATTTGGTGCATTGGTAATTTCTGCATTTATTGGTTATAGTGCAAATTTGAGAAATTACACAAACAGTAATGTTTCAGGAATTTTCATATTTATTTAATGTAACATTTTGGCCTAATTCCATAAATCCCATTTTAGTTTTACGTTTAAAGCTATTGCAGTTGAAACTTTTACAGCATGAAGTTAATGTCCACCATTTTGAAAACTCATATTGCTAGCAATCATCGAGGTTCGCAATTTCGGTGTGATATTTTAAACTGAATAAACATATTTTTATGCATAGCAATACTTTTTTATGTTTTTTCACTTTATGTGTCGCCATGATTTGTTTTAACTTTACGATGAAAAATTCAAGATATGACGACAAGAAGTTGCCGCCATTGTGCGGGCACGTGAGGAAGTTCATAAAAAAAGCAATGGATGGAGTAAAAAATTGAAAAAAAAGAACGAAAGAATACTCGTCAACCTTAAATTTAAATAAAAAATTCAAATTTTTATTTGCATTTTATGTGCGCTGAACAAATACAACAATAATTGTAGATTTGTGTTTAGCTGCAGGATATAACAAAACACATTTACCCACACATACTAGAAGAGAAATTTATAACAACCAGGATCTGTTTGCATATTTATTTGTTTTTACTTTTAGTATTTGTCTGTTTCTGTAAGTTTTTTGTTGCTACTTTTTTTAGGATTTTTGTTGAAGCTTATTTGAAACATTTGTTGTGCATAAATAAATGCAAATGATGTTTGAATGTTTGTTAGTCAAAAAAATTCACATTTTTATATACATATTCGTATTTTGTGAAAATCCATTTTTTTCTGTACAATTTTTTAAATTGGCTGTAAAAGCAGGATGAAGGTTTATTGCTTAAAACAAACTCGTAAATCTCGGTTTGGCGCACAGAATTTCTTTGAGTTGACATTTTCTGAAGGGTTAAAAGGATGAGTGAAGAAATTGTAGAGCACATTCAAGAAGCTGTAATTTATGTACAGGCAAAGCTTATAATAGTCGGCATAGTAAATATTTCTGAAGTCAATAATCGTATAATAAAGATTTTTTTACAAAACTTAGTTTTTAAAGTTTGCTTACTTTTAATTTAAATTTAAGGATAACAGATATTTTTTTGCATTAAAATATGGAAATCTTGTAAAGTTTCTTGAAAGGAAAGATTGAAATTGTTTGCTTGTGCCACAGTTTTATTTTATATGATAGCTTAAAAATAGCAAACAATAATATTTAACCACCAAAAGTTCCAATGAATTATATAATAATTGCAAGCAAAAAAATTATACTTTAAATCATAACACAAGACAAAAATACCGTCATATTTATTTCAGTTGATCCGCTAAAGCCATAAAAATATTACTTAAGCTTAATTAAACACTTATTCTAAGAACGCTCAATTACTTACACAACAATATTTGCTTTTGTCATCATTATCATCATCATCATCATCAAAATATTTATGACTTAAAACATTATTGCAAATTGTAATAAAAGAAAATGCTCCTTTACAACACCAAAAAAAAAAAAACACTTTTGTACACAACCAATTTTGGGCAATTTTACAAATATGCATATAACATTAGTTCCTTTCCCTTAAATTCCACTTCGTTCCGCCGTAGGAACACATCATAAAAACCAATAAAAAATACGTGTGTACCTATAATAAAATGGCATAAAAAATTGGGATATTTGTCGTGACATAAAAAATGGACGCAGTCACAGTATAGCTCAGACTCTCAGAGCCTAGACTAAAAAAAGTTTTCAAAAGCAGACAAGTCAAGATTAGGACACAAAAGTAATCAAGAAGAAAACACCGAGGAATTCATGAAGCTTGTGTGCTTCGAGTGGAGTCATGAAATTTCTGGCGGTGGGAGGGTGGGGTTAAAGTAGTAGGCAAAAATGTTATGAATTGCAAAAGCTCCCAATATATACCCCAGTTATATTTCAAATGACCTTTTTTATGGTCTATAAAAAAACAGATTATTCATTGTTCATCGTATCCTCAGCCAACAGCAAGAAGGACAAAAAATTATAAACAGAGACATTCTACCTACAAACATAGATGAGAGAATAAAAAAAAGCTGTATTAGCATTATGACAGAGAGAGCAAGACAAAAATAAAATGACAGAGAGAGTGACACCATAAATAATTTGTTTGCGAAGCTGTTGCCGCATTTGGCGACTTAGTCATAATTCTTGCCACATCTTTTGGGAAACTTTTGTGGCAAACATCTTATTTCTTTTCTTACAATTATGTTTATATACCATAAAATATAATTGTAAAATGCCAATATATAGGACAAAAATATGAAGAAATAACTAGGGCGAATGGCAATGCAATATATAAAAAGGCACAACAAAATTACGTTTAACTGAGACAAGATTTTAACTTACAAAAGATTGGGTCATCATCATATCAGAAACCTAACACTTTTTTACTAGAAAATGTTTTGAAGCAAACTTCTGGATGTTAATTAAATGGGTTTGATATGATATAATTAGACATGACATATGACATGCCAATGACATGACATATGACATGACATATGACATGACATATGACATGACATATGACATGACATATGACATGACATATGACATGACATATGACATGACATATGACATGACATATGACATGACATATGACATGACATATGACATGACATATGACATGACATATGACATGACATATGATATGACATGACATAATTATAAAAAACATGTCATATGTCATATGCCATATATCATATGTCATGTCATATGCAAAACACACCTTGAATAATCTTTTAAATATGTATATTAAATTTTTTTTCTGTGCAACTACGGTTTCGAAGTTCCAGCTATTTGAATACATGCACAAATTTTATTTTTTGACATGACATGACATGACATATGACATTACGTGACTGAAAAATTCAGGCTTAAAAAAATATTTTTTCATAAAAGTGCTACAAAAAAATACACCATCAAATAGACCCATTCAAGGTCTTTAAAATATGTATATTAAATTTTTTTACTCTGCAACAACGGTTTCGAAGTTGCAGCTATTTGAATACATGCACAAATTTTACTTTTTAAGATTTTTGGATATTTTTCGTAGCTTATAGCTTTAAAAAAATTTTAAATGAAAAAGAAATATGCAGATGTAATACTTTCAACCTGGAGAGCTTAAAAATTTTTGTAAAAATAGTGATGCCAAAACGTGTTTGCTTTGACATGGAATTACAGATATACTTTTAAAAAAATTCAAATTTTTACGAGCCTCAGCATTTAAAAGTTGGAATAAGGTAGAAGGATTTTCGTAACAGGATTGTGATTTTTGTACACGAGTGTACAGTATCACTAATTTTGAAAATGGATAAAAAAGGAGAATATAAGCTTCTCTTTGGAATTTTTTATTTTTTTACCTCACTTAAGATGCATATGGTTTGTTAAAAGAAAGTCAACAGCTATCCGCAGACAATTTTTTTAAAAGACTACATTTTAAGATTTGGTTAGATATAAACCTCAGATCAGCTGAGCTTGGTTCTGGTCCACCAATCCTTGGACACTGAAATAAAATTTAGTTTTAATAAAACTTTTTTTAGCCAAAAATAACAGTTATTTTTAAATTTTAAAAAATCGTTATTTAAGAATCACTGCATAACAGATGTTAATACCCCGACATATTTGTTGATCCCTTAACTATTCAAAAATGTTAAGAGTTTAATATTTTTAAGTTTTATTTTTTCCTCACAAAATAAAACTAATTTTCGAGTTTTACTTTTTCTCTTACAAATAACAGTTAGTTTTTGAGTTTTATTTTTTCCTCACAAATAATAGTTATTTTTTGAGTTTTATTTTTTTCTCACAAAATAAAAATTATATTTGAATTTTATTTTTTCCCTCACCAATAACAGTTATTATTTAAGTTTTATTTTTTCCTCAAAAATAAAACTTATATCTGAGTTTAATTTTTTCCCTCACAAATAACAGTTATTTTTTTAAGTTTTATATTTTTGCTCTCAAATTACAACTTATTTTGTGCATTTTATTTTTCCTTCATAGATAAAGGTTAAGTTTCATTTTTACAATTGTGACGGAAAAAATAAAACTCAAATATAAGTTTTACGTTGAGGAAAAAATTAAAATAAAAAATAACTGTTATTTGTGAGGAAAAAAAATGAAGCTCGAAAATAAGTTTTATTTTGTGAGTAAAAAATAAAACTTAAAAAATATCTTATGTTTAAGAGGGAAAAATAAAACTTAAAAATAACTCTTATTTTGTGAGTAAAAAATAAAACTTTAGAGATAACTATAATTTGTGAGGAAAAAAAAATAAAACTCAAAATGAAGGTTTTATTTTGTGAGCAAAAAACTGAAAATTTAACTATTTTTACCAAGCAGAAAAATAAAAGTTAAAAAATAACTATTATTTAAGAATTTTTTTTAATAAAACTTATAACAGTTACGGTCCCTGATTTATTCAATCAATGCAATTAAGTCAAGGCAGTATCTGTCTTAAAATGGCTTTAAGCTGTCACTTATTTTGAGAGAAATTTAGTTTGCTTAAAAAAAATTACGAAGAATTATCTAAGACATTGTTTTGGAAATATTTAAATTAAACATTTTTTAGTTCAAATTAAACAAAAAACTCAAAAAATCGCAACATGGCGAAAATGATTTAATTCCATCTTGGGAATATTATCCGAAAAACAAGTATTTTTATATAGTTCTCCATCTAGCAACAATGGGTTCTGGTGGATATGAAATCACGGCATTAGTAATTATAAATAGCTGCCGGTGACTTCAAATTAAACTTTGACAGATCTCCTCATAGAATCATAGTAAAATATACGTTCTTTTACGTAGACGACCTTCACACATCACATCAACTTGTTCACTTCAGGGTATTCTCTTTATATTCAAATGAAAAGTAATTTAATTCTAACCCAGCAAACCATATCTCGGTAGAAAAATTTTATGATAATCTGACAATATCTTCATACACAAATACGCGATATCGTCCCGATAGTACATTTAACAATATCATTTTGATATCATATCGGTATATACATATATAACAAATGTCTAGATATCATCATGATAGTATAATTACGATAGCAATTCGATATCGTAACGTTATCTATATTAAAAAATACTAGATATCATTACGATATTATAATAACGATAGCATTGCCATATAGTAACAATATCTAAGTAGATTAAAAAAATGTTCGATATGATTTCGTTAGTACCGATATTTAGAAAAAAATAAAGGTCACTAGCACTTACCTATTTACGTGTGCTTATATTATTATGACCAAGAAAAAAAATTTAAAAAATTTTTATATGGAAAAATTCTAAGTGTTTTCATATAATTTTGTATGGATCCGAGATCTCGTGTTCGTTTCGAGTTCGCTTACGAGAAATAACGAAAATACGTTATTTTAATAAAAACTTTTTCATTGTTTTCTTCTGTCAAAAATACGTCAATTAAAATAAAAAAATGTTCATAATTTTCATATGAAAAATTCTAACAAGTCTATTCTGGCAAAGTATCAATTGCTACCCAGTATTTTTATTATTTCTATGTGTTTGCTGCAATTTTGTGATTTCAAAACAAAATTGTAAGCTCAAAAAACAAAATTTTTGAATGAAATTGTGACTATCAATGAGCAGGTGACAATTTCTATCAAAATTTATTATTTTTGAGCTTATATTTTTTTTTTGAATCACAAAATTAGTAAACACATAGAAATAATAAAAATACTGGGTAACAATTGATACTTTGCAAGAATAGACCTGTAAGTATTTTCATATGGAGAAATTTATATGAAAAAATTATCAAGTGTTTTCATAAAATTTTGTATGGATCCGAGATCTCGTGTTCGTTTCGAGATCGTTTACGAGTGCGATATCTCGTATTCAGTTTTTTATATCTTTGTAAAAAAAATTATTTAAAAACATTTTTAAAAATAAATCATTTATTTTAAGTTCTTTGTTATAACATGTTTTAACCACAAACAAATTTTTTAATTTATAAATAAAAAAAAATTTATAAATAGATAATTTGAATTTTCGTAAAAAAAATTTTGTAAAAATTATCAATATTTTAAAACAGCAACACAAAAAAATTTTTTTTTGTCCCGGTTAGAGTTTGAACTTACGACTGAAGGCTAGCTTTAATTCTTATTGAAGCAAATTAAGTGACGCTTAGTTAGTTAACAATTGCGACGGTTGAATGGATAAGCTGATGGACTTACACGCACGCGCCCGAGTTTCAAATCTCCGGATGGTTATTATTTGCAATATTGTTGCGATATCAAGCATTAATATTCTTTCGATATCGTTAATGATATCGCTGATTTACTTGAAGACCATCATAACTAAAAAAACATGATTTTTAGGTTAATGATGCAGAATTGTTCTTTATGTCATGCTCAGTGTTGCCATGAAAAAAATGTTTTTATCGTAACTTTTGCACTCAGATCGTCGGATTTTTGTCGGATTTGTAAAACTCTGAAAAACAACAACTTCGTAGAAATTTTCGTTTTTTTCGGTTTTTTTAAATTTTAAAAACCAAATTAAATAAATTTGTTACACAGTTTACTTTAATGTAGATCTCTTAAGTCATTGAAAATTAAATATAGAGAGCTACAATACTAAATTTTCCAGGCACTATGAAAAATCGCTCAATGAAAAATCGACCAAAAAAATTAATGAAAAATCGCCCAAATGAAAAATGGCCCAAAAAATAAAATGAAATTTCGCCCAAAAAAAAAAAAAAAATTAAAAATCACCCAAAACTTTTATAAAGACAATTAAAATCACCCTAATGAAATATGACTAAAAAAAATTAAATGAAAAATTACTCAATTTTAAAATAATGTTTCAAAATCAAAAAATCACCTATTAAAAAGATAATTATATCCAGAAGTACTGTAGACAGCGAAGCCGGTGTTGAACTTATTGAGGGTTGTAATCCCTAAGCAGCGGCCGAAGGCCGCCTATTAAAAAGAGAATTATTTTCAGAAGTACTGTTGACAGCGAAGTGTCTCAAAGAAATTCAATAATCACCCAAAAACATGAAAAATTACCCAATTTTAAAAAATTGTTTAAATGTTTATTTGTTGATAATGTTTAAACAGAAAAAATCTAACAAAAATTTATATGATTACTAATTTTCTAAATTAGGGAGCACTGCTTTATCAACATAATTTAGTTAATGTCGCATTTAGATCAATTTGCACACAGCTTTAGAACTTAAACTAAATGTTTAATGCGATTTTTAATTTTTTTTTTAACGATTTTTCATTGGGCAATTTTTCATAGTGCCAATTTTTCAATGTTAACCTTATAAATATAAAACTTTTGCTTCGATTAAAAAAACAAAAAAAAACAATAAAAATGGAAAAAAGTTATTGTTTTAGTCAGCCACCGAAAAATCAGACGTCAGTATTAAAAAGGTTTGGTTCGAAATAAAAATTATTTTTCAAAGTCATATGTAATTGCTTTATTAAATTTATTTATTAATTCATTATCATTTTCCAGACTGAAATAATTAACCCTATACATTTTTTGTTCGCTTTAAAAAATGTGGTTTTCTTCGGTATTTTTGGCTTTGACATGTTATTTTTCGACCATACCTAAATAATACTGTCTAACTTGTCTCATTTGCTTAGAAAATGGAATTTCAATATAGAAAAAAGCTGCTCAAAACTCTCGGTTATTTTATATATGAAACCATTGCTTTTATTTACAAGTTCCCCATTAATTGGTATATATAATCGAGTGTGTACTGTACATGCAAAATCGGATTTATTTTTCCTTAAATCGTAACATTTTAAAGAATTTTGGCCATATATCGGATCATCGGATTCAAGTCTAAAAATCGTAACAAATCCGATATATCGGACCATATGGCAACACTGGTCATGCTTCATATTGTGTAAAAGTTTCATGTTATTATTTTGAATACTCTCCGCGTGAGAAGAGAATATACCTCTCGCTTTTCATACAAGGTGCAAGGCAATTGAAATCTTTAAACGCATTTTCTGCAAAATCGCGTTTGTTGAGTTATGACGGTCTTCAAGTAAAGGACTGTCCATTTTTATCGAGAACAGCCTTTCTTTGATATCATAACGATATCGTCTCGTGAAGCTTTAACGATAGAAGTTATCACCTTTACGATATCATCTCGATATAGGAACGATATTGAAATTTCAATATCGTTTCGATATCGAAACTAATATGTTTTCGATATCGCTTACGATATGTCGATTTGTATCGAAAACAGGACTTTTTTTATATCATAACGATATGGTCTCGTGTTTCGTTATCGATAGATATTATCGCCTTTACGATATCATCTCGATATCGAAATTATATCGAAACATGTTTGAAAACGTTTTAAAAATTACATTTCATAAAATGAACAAAAAAAAAATCCAATTTGATCTAATGAAATTGTTGAATGCATTTGAAGCCGAAATATTCTTTTTATTGTAGTGGCACAAAAATAAAACTTTAACTACATTAAACAAAAATCCAAAGAATCGTTCATTTAAAAATCAAAGAAGCACAAATAAGCTAACGCAAACAGAAAAATAAAACAAAAATTAAAAAACCAGAAACAAAGTAAGAAAGAAAGCTGAACTTTACCTGATGCTTCCCTGAGGCCAATCAGGCATAAAAGCCATTATTATTGAAAAGGTATTTATAAAGTAATAAAATGGAATCAAAATTTCATTGAAGGCCAAAAGGACGCTATGGCAGAAGCAGAGAATGTTAGGATACAGTGAAAGAATGAGTTAAAAGTATACAACATAAAAGGGTACACAGTTCACTGCCTTCTAAATACAACAACACATTCACATAAAAGTTAAAAAGTTCTTTAAAGAATTTATGTTTAATAAAATGTTAACGTGTAGCTAAAGTTAAGAAACTAAACTAAAAAACAACTATTTCAGCAAAAATAAAAACACAAAAAAAGAAACCACAATGGCCAAACATAAAAAGAAAGAAGTGGGAGTGAAAAATGTTTACCCACGCTAAAAGGTTGAATCTATTCTTTAAAAAAGGCATACCTCATTGCAGTATGAAAAAAATCAGTAAAACTTTGCTTCTTCAGCATCCAACAACGTTTTTACCTTTTTTTCTTTTAAAACATTCTGACAGTTTTTATTTTTTATGATTGAACACAAAGATTCGCAAATAATTACAACAGAGTAAAATAGCGCACAAGCCTTCCAAAGGAACCTAAATTGGCTAAAAATCAAAAGAAATGGGCAAGGAAACATTCTGCAGAAACTAGCGACTGACCAAACGATTTATCTTCAACCTTTAGCCGCTTCTGGGCAAATAACCACAAAGGCACCGTCACCGTTCCTAACCCAATAACTTACTTCTCTTCAAACCCGAACAAACCGTATCGAAACAAGCCAATTATAAAAAAAAAAAAATAAAAAAAATAATAGAAAAAAAAAACTAGAAATGAAAAGTTTTGTAATTAAAATTGGAAAATTTACAGATAAAATTTTTTTTCTTTATTTTAACTATGTTCCATTATTGTTCAATAGTGGAATGTGTTGGTGGCGGGGCCGTGTTTGATGGAGTAACTGGTTGAGAGTCGCACCATCAGGATGTTGGGTGTCGGTGTGTGTAAGTGAAGGCAATTAAGTGTTCCTTGTGCTAATACAGCAAATACGTTCCCTTGAACGTTGAAGAAAGTATTGTCAGAATGATAAATAGTAGCTAAATTGATAGATTGATGAGGCGGTGGGTGTCCACCGTTGAGTTGAATGGCGTGAAGAACCTTAAAAGGTGTGGTATTTAAGCGAAAACTGTTCACAGTAGTCCTTTACAACTTGATGAGCTTGTAGCTTTTTTATTATTTTTGTTACAACTTTCAGGTTAGGCAGTTAGGCATGTAAAAAATGTGCACTAGCTTTTAAAAATACAATACAATTTTATATAAAATAAAATCAGTTGGGTTTGTATTTTTGCAAGTGTATTTTCTTTGAATTTTATAAAAGTTTTGAAGCGAAGATTCTTACTTTCAGTCTTTTGTTGATTTGCTGAGACCAAAATCGGAATAACTGACAGATTTTAATGGACTGATTTTCTTAAAGTTTTATTTTCACAAATTCTAAGCCGTACGACGGATTTGAAATTGCATTCTCTTGATCATAGGTGTTGTGGCAGTGAGCAAAATTAAAAAAAAAAACTTCGATGGCGACAAAAAAAAAAAAACCAAAACAACAACTTGCGTACACTGAGTAAATAAAGTCGTAAAAAAAAGTTGCGGAACATTTCAAGGAGAGTGGATATGGCCTATTTTTTCTAAAATGTGTATTTGGAGCTAAGAAAGCAAATGGTGAAAAAAGGCCGCTCTCAAGTGATTTGAAAGTTAAAGAGGTCCAAGGTTGGAAAAGTGGGCCTGAAAACCTAGTCATTTTTTTCCTGCAAACCTAAACATTATGGGTGTTAAAAGAAAGGCTATGCTATTGCCTATCCCTCAAGCTCTTAAACATTAAATTTCATTCATAACTTTTGAATATGTAAGTGTTTTTGTACAGAGAACACTTTACGCATTGACATTATTGATAATTTGACAAATGAACGGAGAATCAGAATATATTTAAATTTTTATAACATAAAAAATTTTTTTTTAAATTTTTCCAACTTATCCAGGGTTGGACTTAGAAGCCCCAAATACATATATTTCATTAAAAAAATTAAAAAGTTAATTTCTACTCTCCCTGAAATATGCTTAAGTTGCAAGTAGCATTTTGCTATCTGTCGAGAACCTAGCGTCATGTCCTCGTAAACAAATAAATACACCAGAATCTTCATGTAAAAGAGCATTTTTTAATGATTTTATTTAGAAAATTTTTTGTTAGTCTTCTGTGTTTTATTATTTTATATATCGGTCATTCCATGTCAAATCGGATGCTTTTCGAAACTCACATTTCTGTAAAAATTTGGTACTTTGCACGTGGATAGATAGTACTTTAAAAAAGAAAAATATTTTCATATTTTTTTTATAATTTTAAATTTTTTTTTGCATTATACACAGTGAAAAATTATAAAGATAAACAAAAAATTGTCATTTGGACATGTACTCAAACAACTATATCTTCTAAACCGTTAGTCCTACAAGAAAAAAATTGAGGACACATTTTTAACATCTTGAATTGGCTCTTTATTGTGGTGTCCTTTTTTGCAAACACTTTTGAGAAAACTTTAAATTTTTTGACCACTAAAAATTTCATTCCCATTTTCAAGGTCAGCACCACTATTTTTTGGCACTTTGAAAATATTATCGTATTGAAGCATTCATTCTTAATGCATTCTCAAAATTTGATGTTGGAGAAGCAATGTTTACTATTTTTAACGAAATTTTCAAAAACTGACTACACAATTTTTAAGTACAAAATATTTTAATTTTTAATTTGAAATGGAATTTTTAGTAACTTTTTACTAAACCAGGTATATATCATCGCTGCACCAGCAAAACCAGGTTTATGTTTTTCAGTAACTTTTCAGGAGAGCAAAAAACAATTTTTTTTCAGAGCATTTCTGGTACTATATGTTTTATATGTATTATATGTTAAAGCAATTTTATATAATTTAGTATTAATAAAGGTATACGTCATGGAATTACAACCAACAAATTTTTTGCAAATTTCAAAAATAGAGTGTTTTCTGAATAACGAAAATGAATAATTGAAATGATTAATTACTCATTTTTTTAAAACATGAACTTAAATTAAATTAAATTTCTTCTGAGAGCTGCTTCCAAAATGAAACACCTGTTTCGGTCAAGGCCAACAAATGCATGTCAGCTTGTAAGTCAATAAGTTATAAGCGTGAACGTAGATCTTGGATCAAAATTTGTCGGTGATTCCGAAGATGTAATTTTTTAAGATATATTGTAATATTTTTTTCGAGATTTATTTTCGAGATATTGTCCACCGTAGTTTTTTTTACAAAAAAACAAAAGTTTGTTCCACTTAATAGCATATATCTCCAGAACAAAGAACAATAATCTTAAGATATAAAAGGCAAACACGCTGCTCCGTGCCCAATATCTCTCAAACTGTTCTCAAAAATGCTCAGCCTAAAAGTATGCACATCTTAATACGTAAAAGGCAACCATGCTGCTTCCAAGACATACTGCTCTTAAAAATATTCAGCCTGAAAGTATGCACAGAAAATATATTTGATACTTATCATTGACAATATTGGGTTTTTAGCAGAGCTGTAAAAGAATGCATTCAATTTGATTTTATTCACAAAAAAGTGAATAACGAAATAAGAATGCATTCAATGAATGCAAAAGTGATTTATAAAATAAATTTTTAATTTAAGTTCATGTTTTAAAAAAATGAGTAATTAATCATTTCAATTATTCATTTTCGTTATTCAGAATAATGAATCATTTTGTCATTTATTTGAAAGATGCCATTCACAAAGAATTTTAGAAGTTTTAATTATTCTTTCTTTATTTAATATTAATTTTTTCTTCATTATTAATTTTTTTATCCATTATTCATTTTTTAATCATTATTTATTTTTTAATCATTATTAATTTTTTATTAATTTTTTATTCATGGCTTAGGATTAAAATGGATTAAAACTGAGTAAAGAATAACAAATGAATAATGAATACAAAATGAATAATGAATAAAAAAGGAATAATGAATAGAAAATGAATAATGAATTAAAAATGAATAATGAATAAAAAATGAATAATGAATAAAAATGGATAATGAATAAAAATGAAAAATGAATAAAAATGAATAATGAATAAAAAATGAATAATGAATAAAAATGAATAATGAATAAAAAATTAATAATGAATAACAAACCAATAATGAACAAAAAATGAATAATGAAGAACGAATAAAAAATAAAAAATGAATAATGAATAACAAATGAAAAATGAATAAAAATGAATAATGAATAACAAATGAAAAAATGAATAAAATGAATAATGAATAAAAAATTAATAATGAATAAAAAATCAATAATAAACAAAAAATGAATAATAAATAACGAATAAAAAATGAATAATGAATAACAAATGAATAATAAATAAAAAAGTAATAATGAATAAAAAATGAATAATGAATAAAAAATGAATAATGAATAAAAATGAATACTGAACAAAAAATGAATAACGAATAAAAATGAATAATGCATAAAAAATTAATAACGAATGAATAATGAACAAAAAATGAACAATAAATAACGAATAAAAAACGAAACAAATGAATAATGAATAAAAAATGAATAATGAATAAAAATGGATAATGAATAAAAATGAAAAATGAATAAAAATGAATAATGAATAAAAAATGAATAATGAATAAAAATGAATAATGAATAAAAAATTAATAACGAATGAATAATGAACAAAAAATTAATAATGAATAACGAAAAAAATGAAAACTGAATAACAAATGAATAATGAATAAAAAATGAATAAAGAATAAAAATGAATAATGAATAAAAATGAATAATAAATCAAAAATGAATAATGAATAAAAATGAATAATGCATAAAAAATTAATAACGAATGAATAATGAAAAAAAATTAATAATGAATAACGAATAAGAAATGAATAATGAATAAAAAATGAATAATGAATAAAAATGAATACTGAATAAAAAATGAATAATGAATAAAAATGAATAATGCATAAAAAATTAATAACGAATGAATAATGAACAAAAAATGAATAATAAATAACGAATAAAAAACGAAACAAATGAATAATGAATAATAGATGAATAATGAATAAAAATGAATAATGAATAAAAATGAATAATGAATAAAAAATAAATAATGAATAAAAATGAATAATGCATAAAAATTAATAACGAATGAATAATGCACAAAAAATGAATAATAAATAACGAATAAAAAACGAAACAAATGAATAATGAATAAAAAATTAAAAATGAATAAAAATTAATAAAGAATAAAAATTAATAATGAATAACAAATGAGTACGAATAAAAAATGAATAACGAATAAAATTGAATAATGAATAAAAAATTAATAATGAATAACGAATAAAAAATGAATAATGAATAACAAATGAATAATGAATAAAAAATGAATAATGAATAAAAATGAATAATGAATAAAAATGAATAATGAATAAAAAATGAATAATGAATAAAAATGAACAATGCATAAAAAATTTATAACGAATGAATAATGAACAAAAAATTAATAATGAATAACGAATAAAAAGTGAATAATGAATAACAAATGAATAATGAATAAAAAATGAATAATGAATAAAAATTAATAATGAATAAAAACTAAATAATGAATAACGAATGCATAATGAATAAATATGGATAATGAATAAAAAATGAACAATGAATAAAAAATGAATAATGAATTAAGAAAGAATAATGAATAACAAATGAATAATGCACAAAAAATGAATAATTAATAATGAATAACAAATGTATAATGAATAAAAAATGAATAACGAATAAAAAATGAATAATGAATAAAACAAGAATAATTGAAAATTCTTAAATTCTTTGTGAATTGCATTCTTTGTGATAGCATTCAAATGAATAAAAAAATTGATTCATTATTCTGAATAACGAAAATGAAATAATTGAAATAAATAATTAATCATGTTTTTAAAAATAAATGTGAATTCAAAATTTTATTTATAAATAAATTTTGCATTCATAGAATGCATTCTTATGTAGTTATTCAGTTGTACTTAAAATTCTGAATATGAATGCCGATTTTACAGCTCTGGTTTTTAGTAATATAGTTTTTACAATAGTACGTTTTTGATCTAACTGCTCCTTTTATAAATAAGTTATGATGAATTAAATGAAATACCTCGTAGCGAGTTGCTACGTATATGATGGTTGCTTACTTTTAAACTTGCTTTTTAATACTTAAAGTGTTATTTAAAGTGGTTTATTTGTATTTTGTAAAGTGGTTTATTTTAAAGTGGTTTATTTGTAAAATCAAGTGAATAAAAAATCAAGCTTTAAGAAGAGAAAAAAGTACTTTCGGCAAATGGCTCCAAAAAGGAAGTGAGCGGAGGACTCGCCGTAGGATGGCCATTTATACTAGTCAAATAAATAATATACCAAATTAAAGCTAATAATATATCTTACAAACAATGCCTACGTCATTGATTTAATCAACTGTTAGTTTCGGCAAAATAAATTAAATGTTTAATATTTTTCGTGTTTTTCAGAAAAATATAAAAAAAAAATCAAAAATAATTGCAAGTTTTATCAGAAAATCAAAATATTTTGTTTTCCCAAAGCACCCAAATTGAGTGATTGCCTATTTATTCATTTCGCCCTATTTTATTGTCATATAAATACATAATAAGTAAGGATTGTTGTAGGTAAAATAATTTTTTTTTATTTTTTAAATCCTCATAATCCATAAGTGTCAAATCAGGCATTTTAAGAAAGAACACAAAAGATACAAGCAAACATGCTACAATAAAACCAGGTAGGCACACGACTGAGAGCGCGATCGCCAAAACGGAAAACGTTAGCTTGCACGGTACACCAAAAAGAGGTAGGCTCATGACTAAAAGTACAAAGTGCCTATGTGCGAAATTGCATGTTACTACTATAAATGCATTTCTGTGAAATTTAAGGAGATTTTATGATTGATTATATGAAGACACTTTGTTGTAAGCAAGAAAGTCGTGACTTTCTTTCGATTTGATTTTCGACCGATTCATATTTGAGATTAGAGCTTATAGTACAAAAACCTTTGTTACTTGAATTTCTACAAATTTGGTATTAATCGAATGGTGTTCCTACAAATTTCAATAAAATTAGAACGCTAAAACAAGTTTTGGTTGCTCTGAAACGTTTTAAAGTTGAGGAATTTTTTTGAGTTGCTTTGAACAAACAAGTGGGTAGACATTTTTCGAGTGAGCTCATGATTTTCAATGTTGTGATGGAAGTTAAAAATATTTGAAGGAACACAACCTTTTTAGTAGTAAAAAATAATGCCATAAAAATTTTTGCAAAAAATAATTTGTTTCCTTCCAAATAGACTTTGAAAGTTTTGAGTTCTTTTTATTTTTTTTTACACTATTCATACAAAATTTATGAAAATTTGTGTATGCAAATCCTTATACAGTTTAGTTAGTTACTTTTAATTCGTAATTTAAAGTTATTTAATTAAAAAATAGTTTTAAAAAAAATTCACAGTTCTGCAAATATTATTTATTAAAATGTAGTTATTATTTTAAATAAAGTATAAAATTATGTATCAAACATTTTTTTATTTATTTTTAGAATCATTGTTTGTATTAAAATTTAACGGTAAATTAAAATTTATGCAGCTGCCATATAAAAGTGGTTTTATATGTACAATTTATTCCCACAAAACCCCTTAAATCTGCATATTAACTATTGCAAATATATTTTATGATAAACAATATCATTTGAATACATTTTCTAAACTTTTTTGAATTGAACCAGTTGAGAATATGTCTTCTAATTTGTTTTTCACTAACTCTACGTATATATATTTTTCTTTCTGAAATAAGCTTATAAATTATTGAGTTTTCTCAAAAACCAGTACTAAATAATATATATAAATTTTTTTTTTTGTAATACAAAAGAAATTTTAGATTAGAAATTTACAATTAGAAATTTTGTGCCGAAGTACATAAATTTTGCACAAAATTTAAAAATACTACAATATTCATTTCAAACAAGGGTTTTTTTTAAAAAAACGACATTTCAAGCTAATTTGAGTTTTTTTTGGAGGCATGTAATGAAAAAAAATATTTATTTTATTTTTGACATCAAAATTATGCACATCTATATCAGGGTCCGCCAAATAACTTTTTTTTTTGAAAATTGTATAAAAAAAACTGCTAGATATTTTCTCAAATTTCTTTTTTTATTTGAAAGTAAATATTTATTTTATTTGAAAACATCGAGTGTAGCTTCGGCTGTGTGGCACGTAGCGCCATCCTGTTGAAACCAAATGTTGCCAATATCCTCCTCTTCAATTTTTGTGAACAAAAATTCGTTCAACATGGCCCGATAACGATCGCCATTGACTGTAACGGCCACTCCTTGCTCATTTTCGAAGAAAAATGGCCCAATTCCTCTGGACCAAAATCCGCACCAAACAGTGACTCGTTTTTGGTGCAGCGGCTTTTCAATGTATGCGTGCGGGTATTCTGTGCCCAAAATGCGACAATTTTGCTTGTTTACATACCCGCCAAGATCAAAATGAGCTTCATCTGAAAAGATGATTTTTTTGGCAAAATCGGCATCTTCTGTAAGTCGATCGCAGGCCCACTTCTCAGCGTTGTTAAAACATATACACAACCATATTCGTTCAGCGGAAGGATAAAACTAATTATCTGTCAAATCAGACATGAGCTAAGTGCTACCATTCACGAAATAAGCACTAGTTGAAAAAAAAAACGTTAGATGGCGGACCCTGTATATAAATACGCGTAGGAAAAACAGTTCGCTACGATTTTTTCCCGTGTTTCTCAACCGATTTGGGTAATTTTTCTTTCAAATGAATATGAGTAGGGAGAAGGAGTGCACCGAATACTTTTTGTTCTTTGAACTGAAATATGAGCGTTCAAAAAATAATTTCTTAAATAAAAGCTAAGCTATAAGAGATGGAAAAACACTGTGTATGAGGAAATTTTAGACATTGCTGAAATGCAGACATTTCTTTCTATATCTTACGGATACCCTACAATAAGCATTTTTTATGGAACATGTGCGATAATAAATTGGGATTGTGAAATTTCTTACAAACAGTAAATTTTAAAAAATTCCCGTTATTTTGACATCAAAATTATGACGAAATCTCGAAAACTGTAGCTTTTCTCAGTACAACGTATTTTTGTATGAAAAGTCGTTGGTTAGCACTGAGCGGCAAGCTGAAAATAGAAATAGATTCCTTTTTTAACCTTTTCTACGCTCATCTGATTTTATATCACAGTATAGGCCGAAGGTCACAGTAAAAAGATCGTATTCCGACCACTGGCGAATTCTAGTATCTTGAAAAGTATGGAAGTTCTTTATACAACAAATGTTTAATACAGAATCGTTTCATATGAAAACAAAATTACCTTTGAAGGTAATTTAAAGAATTTTTTTGTGTATATAATGCAAAAAATTCTGTTCTTTTGACACCAAAAACATTCGCATATTCATAAAACTATGGAAATTCTTAGTGCAATGCATTTTTTGAAATGAAACAATTCTGAAATTTTGTCCAGCGGCGTCAATTGGCGTCAATTGGGCGTCAATTGGCTGGGGGGAATTGGCCCCCAAGGATCTGATACTATTATGCAACAAATCGATTCCATAAAACCATCTTATCGTGGTAGAATTATGCACTGAAAAATTTCAATTCACTGTTATTTTGTAAATTCGTCCAATTTTTACAAGATTTATTTAACTAATATACCAAATTTATCGCATGCTATTAATTAAAATATATCTGATTATATAATTATTACGTTACATATTATTTTCGCCTGACTAAAGTACAGTTCACCGCAATATTCAAACCGTTATCGTTCTTTGTGTCATGGACTAGAGCGCCACCGATACGAAAGGCGATGGTATTTCTTCTAATCTTCTGATTAAGAGCCTGAACAGAATCAAAAATCGTTGCGACCGACGATTGAAATAGCATAGATTCTAAGTCTGCGATTTATCGTTGCAGAAAACGTGCTGCGTATTTTGCATGTATTTTCCAACAACAACGAATCGTCGATCGCAACGATTTTTGATTCTGCTCAGGCTCAAATCAGTTTTATAAACAAGACACGATCGTTCTTACAAAAGCACCGATGCCGCGTATTTTGACAAAATTCTATCGTACTATAAGCTGCGTTGCATCACCGCTTTTAGAAGAACGATTGTGTTTTGTTTATAAGACATTCGTGTTTATAAGACATTCGTATCTGAGCCAGAGGAAACCAACGATTTCATTATTATAGAGCTCCTCCAGAGTTCACAGTGCAGTATTTAACATTCAAATTCCAACAAAAAAGCAACAATTGTGTAGTCATAATTTTCTGTTCAAAACCTCCTATCTGCCTACGTCGAATTTGTTTTCTGGAAGTGCTTGGAAGTGTTTGGATGAAAGAGAAGTTCTCTCATATTCCAGTTTTTTATTTTACCAATAAGAACAACAACAAATTTAGTTTATGAGAGTATGAAAAGCGATTTCAAGACAACACAGAGTTAATGATAACGACGCTGTATTTTTGCAAGCCGACATTGATCATCTTCATAACTGGTGCAAAACGAACCGTATGAACCTCAACATGAAGAAATGCAAGCATATGTCTTTCTTGCGCAAACCACCAATTAAATGTACCTTCAAAATTTGTGGTTATCCATTGGAGTCCTTAGATATTTTCAATGATCTTGGAGTTACAATGGATCCTAAACTACGCTTTAATATTCATGTAAATAAAATAATAAATAGAGCAAATAGTACTTTAGGATTTATTAAACGTTGGGCAAAAGAGTTTAATGATCCATTCATAACGAAAACCTTATTCACTTCTCTAGTGCGGCCTATCTTAGAATACGCTTCAGTTGTTTGGTGCCCACGATACGGTTGTTACATAGACGACATTGAATCAGTGCAGAAACAATTTCTTTTGTTTTGCTTAAGCTATCTTTATTGTAATACTGATTTTCATTTACCATCTTATGGATATCGGTTACAACTCTTAAATCTTCCTTCTTTAAAAAATCGGAGAATTATGATAAATGCTTGTTGGATTACAAAACTTATACATGGATATGTCAACAGTCCATATTTATTGAGTAAAGTATATTTAAATATTCCTCTTCGTCCTAGAAGATCTTTTGAGTTACTCCACATGAACTTTTGTAGAACTAATTATTTGCAAAATGAACCTCTTAGAAGCGCTTGCGGTGATTTTAATTTTGTATCTGATGTTAAATCCTTAAATGAATCCATGGACTCAATCAAACATAAAATTATAGATTACCTGCAGTACCGTCGTTGATTATGTAAAGTTCTTTCAAACATATATCTGACGCATCTGGTGATTTGTAAACACACTAATATAACAATCTAAATGGATAAATGGACCTAAGCGTAAAATGGAAAATTTTGGCGAATAAACATCTAAATAATCTGAATGGACCTAAACCTGGGATCTTCAGTTGCCTCATATCTTCATGATGATTGTAACTACACTTGTCGACGGTACCGTGGTGTCTTGGGTCTTTTTACCTCTTGAAACACTACGTTAGATTGATTTGTAATATATTAATTTGAGTGGCCGATAAGACATAGTTTGTCTTGGTGCCTGCGTTCGCAACTGGTTTTCTTTATTTTATGAAAATTGGTTTGGTGAAGTTGACCTAGTTTGTCGAGTAACCACCCTGTCATGCCAGGATCTCACCGGCTTCAGGAAGACAGAACGATATATATTATGTATATACCTATTGGAGTGGTGTTTAATTGGGTATGAGACCTTGTTTGTCACACGATTCCGCCGTATACAAAAATTGTTGCTAACTTGACCTTGTTTGTCTTGAAAACGTCACCCTGCTTTGCTGTCTGATATTATCGATTTTGACTTAACTTTTTTTTTTGTTATTTTTTATACTTTAATAAAATTATATACATTAAGCAATTTATTAAAACTTTTTAGTTTGTTGATAATACATGAATTCAATCAAAATCATACTTTATATTTTTGAATTGTATTAAATATCTTATTTTATAATTTTAAATTTGCTATAAAACTTGTTAAGGTTTAGCAATCAAGTAAATAAATAAATAAATAATGATTATATTAAAAACATTTGATTCTGATTCGGAAACATTTTTGTCCGAAGATTCAATAATACAATTTTTTAAGCTGTATTCCACCCACGTTGATGAAATTGTTCTCAGGAGCCAATTAAGTGTGGCGAGAGAACATTTGAAAAATCAATTATAGATATGGTACAGAGTTTAGAAAATGCTAATAGCTTTCTCACAAATAATACAATTAATGTATATTGTTTTGAAATTGCCAGTGGCAACCGCATCCAACGAAAGATTTTTCTTCACTTTAAAGAGAATGAAGTCATATCTTCGTACAACAATGGGAGATGACCGTTTAAGTCATGCTGACTCATGCTAATTGGCTGTGGAACCAGAAATGGTAAAAAAGTTCAACAAGGAAGATCTTGCTAACGATTTTGCCGTCAAGCGTCAACGTCGTTATCCACTGGAATAAATCCAATATATATTTTTCCCGTTAAAAGATTAAAAATTTTATTTTTATTTTTAAATCCATGGACTTAAAGGCTTCTGTGTGTATATTGCAATAAATATTAAATTCTGTGTATAAAAATGTGTATAACTATGGTTTTATTAAATGTTATGTTTTGCGAAAAAAATCTTATTATGTCATTTAAATTTTCGCCTCCCCCCTAAGGTTATTGTGAGATGACGCCACTGATTTTGTATATGAAAATATGAAAAAATAAAGGTTTTTTTGACTATTAAAATTTTCTTTCAAATGAACAAAAGTCCCTTTAAGTTCTTGTTAGTATTCTTTTTTATGTGAAAATGTACATACAAAAAGATTTAAAAGATAGAATAAAGGCTCAACTTACCTTTCTTGACAATTTCACAATGCGTACAACGATGAATTGTTTCATGAACAGAGTGAGTAAAAAGTCTCTCACACGTGCCTACAGAGAACTCCCACACACATACACACATACACTGACACAGTTTATTAAACAAAGCAACCGGAAATACATGAGCAGAGCAGTAGGCTTAATTAAAAGGAAACTGATTTTATTGCATATTTGATGAGCTTGGCGTTTGCCCTTGTATTTGTGTTGCTTAATTTGGTTTTTGTGTAAGCAAGTATATTTGTGTGTGTGGGTGTTTGTCGAGATCTTTGTGTATTTATTAACTTGGCGCCTTCATGAATGTGGTGTTAAATACCATTACCGCTAAGCCAGCTAGCTGGAATAGTAGCTATGATGGCTTCAGTTGTTGTAACTACTGGTGTTGTTGTTGTCATAAAGTTAACTTAAGCTTAACATAAATTGTGATGAATACTAAAAAGGTAGACAAAACTGTATTTATTTATTTTTTGACTCGTCTTTGCTCAGCAACAATCTGAGTGTCCTGAACAGCCACCATGGCAACACTTTGTTGCCTACTAAATAATTTCTCTCGAGAAATGCTCGTTGACATTTTCTACCAACCCTCCATGAATTACAGCTATTTTTATTGGTGTATTTTTGTTGTTGTATTTTTAACGATGTAATCTTGTGTATAAATGCTGAATTTTATTAACGTGTGTTAATTTCGTATGCAATAAAGTCAGTTCGAGATTCGAAAAAATTAATAAAATGAACTTGCAGATATTTAATACAATGAGAATGAGAATGAGACGTGGTTAGCTTCTTAAGCATTCACAGGCAGCGCCGTAGACATAATTTTCCATTGGGGGAGAGGGATTTGTATTGGTACCAATATCTGAGTTTTTTAATTTTTAAATATCAGAGTTAAAGTCATTACCATTGGCTGCTTATATTTTATTTTGTCAAGTAAATATTGAGAAGACTTGCATATTTTCTTTGCCTAATATTTTCTCTGAAATGATCTAAGCCTGGAATTCTTTCATTGAATATTAAAAACTTTTATTAAAAGGAATTGTATCAAGGTTCGCGTGCAATTTTTTTCTCCCATTAACATATTCAGATGCAATTTCAGGCTATTTGAAGGATATTACAATCAATAACAACTATGTGTTTTACTACATTTGGATGTACTTTTAAATTTTTGGGGTTAAAATTGCATTTCCATCACTTAAAAACAAAACATAGAACATTTTACGGATTTTAAGTTGTAAGAAACTAAAAGTTTTTAAAAAATGTTTTTTTTTTTGCTTAATCGGAAAAATTAAAAGTGATCACTTGTGCCTTTTACAAAAATTCAGGATGGTTGCAATCATAAGCATACAGGATAATCGAGGGAAACTTTCGCATTGCTTTTCAGAGTATTAAACTGTTTGTATTCTAACTCCATCCGTTTGTGACAGTAAGTGACAAAAAATACTATGTTTTTAGGTGTATTTGTTGATAAATTAATTTTTTAGAAAATCTTTAATACTATTATTTGTATTTTAACATCATTTATTTGTTTGAGGAAACGTGTTTTTGTCGTCCTATAAGATTCATTCGTCATAAATCGGATCCGATGAATAGTTTTTCTTACAAGCCATCAACCAGATCAATAAAGTAACTTTGAAGAAATGTCTATTAATTGTATATTGTGAACGATTATTTTCATAATAGTTTTTCTATTCTATAAACCTCAGTAAATAAATGTCTAATATTTTTAATTTTAAATAAATTGGTCAAGGTTTTTCATAAAAAGTTGTAAATAAACTATGCTGGTTTTCCAACTTTATCCTGGTCTAATGTCTTAACAGCTGGTTAGTGATTTTTTCATTATTTTTTCCAATCAAACGTCAAAGTCATCTCGAGCTTTTGACATTCTGCCATATTTAAAACACCACGCCTTCTGCGTAAGGGTTAATATACTAATTTTGTTATTACATTTGTTATGCCCATGAGAAGGTTATGGTATATATATTTCTGATCAGCATCATTTCCTGAGTCTATTTAACCACCATCTGGTGCTTTTTGCTGCTATCATAACGAAATGAAATTAAAACGCTTATTTTTGAAAATAAAGACTTAGCTCGGAAAGAGGTGAATCGCTGTAAAAACCACTCCTATCTCCTATACAAAACTACGTCGTCAAAATGGTAAAATGTCTTAAAGTTCAAAAAAATTCACGACTTCAAATTTTGCACATAAAATTTTACCTTAAATATGCATTCTGAGTATGAAATTTGTTAAAATCTAATCAAAGTCACGCTTACCTCCAATACAAAGAATTTTAGGAAAACTGCTAATCTCTTTAAATTCCACAGAAAAGAATACAATGGTATAAAATATTGAAATTTTAAGGAAAGCATTAATGGATTCTTCATAATTAAACATTTCTATGTAAGTCTGCAATGAAATCAACAGTGACTACAATTTATTTTATGCGTTCAATAACTGAAAAATGATTTCAGGACATCTTGTTTTAAAGTCATTACAATTAAAAATAATTTAAAGATTGCAATCATAACCTGAAGTCATTAGCTATGAAGTCACTGATTGCAATGCAAAATTCTTGCGATCTTTTATAAATCTGATGGACAGGCATAGAAGCGCAGGCTGGGTAAACTTCATAAATTTCACAAAAATTAATGTATGTTTTACCCAAAAGATTTTGACAAGAATTTGACAAATTTGGATAAAACAAAAATAAGTTAATATTCAAAACAAGGCTGTGAGGGTATTTTAACTTTGGGTCTGTAGAAGTTAATTACTTTTGGGTTTTAATTGGGTTGTTCTTCAATGAGCTACTTTTACTAATACCATTGTAAATTTACAGTTCCTTTCTTTCCATGCCAAAGTTTTGCTCTCTAAGCAATATTTTTTTACATATAGAGTGTAACATGAATTTACATTTTCAATTCATGATAAAATAAGTTTTTCAATCTTTGATATAGTCGGAAAACTATTTAGTATCATTAATTTTTTTTTAATTAAGTATTGGATTTGGTGAAGTTTAGTTGAAAAAATAGAGACTTTACATTTTTGTAGAAACCTGAAAATGTTGTTTAAACTATTTTCATAATTTGTCTAGCTTATTTTTTGTATATTATCATGTTTTGCTTAAAAAAGTTTTATTTGTATTAATTTTTTGTATATTTTGTAAAATTTTTTTATACTTTTTTCATAATTTATCAAGTTTTTTTTGTATACTATCATGATTTGCTTAAAAAAGTTTTATTTGTATTAATTTTTTGTATGATGGGTTTGAACCCCGAAAACCCCCTTTTGGTCACCGGCCTGTTAACAGGTACTAAATTGCTGGTAAAGAGAGGGAGATTGAAAGGAGGTAGAGAGAAAGTGAGAGAGAGAGAGAGAGAGTAAGTAAATCTAGAATGTGTCATGCGGAAATTAAAATTAAATCAGTAGAGACCTAAAACAAAATTAATCTTGAAGTAATTTGAAGTCAGTCTGCTGAAACTCGTTATTTTTGGAAAGACATTTTTTATCAATGGCAAATTTTTTGCCTTAAGTATAGTTTGCATATGAAAGATTTAAATTTCAAAGCCCAAAGATATTCTGTTTATTGCTTTTATAAATAGCAGTTGAGTTGTGAGCTTCTTTCCTTTTAGTTTGTTCTCTTAAAACAAACAAAATTTGTATTTACTTCAATAATTTTTCGAGCATGAAAACTATAGAAAAATAAACTTTTTTTGCCATTTCTTCTTTGATATTGCCTCGAACAACTTTAAGCCTAAAAAACTTTAGCTATTTTATGCATTGCAGAAGTTTGCATTATTTCATTTAATTTTCTGTGTAAAGTTTTACGCTTAAAATGTTAAATATTTGTTAGAGTTGCCAGTAGCAGGCAAAAGTATAGTAGCAGCAGCAGCAGCAGCGACAAAAATAACAATAAAAATAATAATAAGTGAAGGCAGCAAGCACAAAATTGAGGTTATAAAGTGAGATTATTACAGAGCAGATGGGCAGAAAATACGCAATTTGCGGGTTTTTGCCACTTGGAGAAAATAGTAACTGCAAAAACTTGACTTAAGTAGTCTTCCACAAACACTTACTATTCCAGAAAAGAGATTGGCGCTAGAGTTAAGCCCACCCTATAAGCTTTAACCCAGGAGATAGGCTTGACCTCCAGCAGAGCTTCAGTTCGTTTCTTCAATCTCCAATACTTAATCTTCACTTGACCTCCACTGGAGATCCAAGCCAATCTCCACGGAAATGGACCTTCGATCTCCAGTTGAGATAAGGCTAAATCTCCATCTGAAATTCAAGGTCCTTCTCTAAGCGATCTCCAACGAAAAATGAAATTAGCTTTATTCTTTTTCTTATTTAACTTTATATTATATTATTATTTGAAATGGAATGTATATATTTATTGAAATAGTCTGTTGCAGTTTCTGACATACTTTATTATTTTGTTGCAATTCACTTAAATATTTGACAACTATTCACAAATTAACACAAAACACAATAACCAAAACAAGCAAGTGTTGCCAGGTACAAAACAAATTATTTTTTCTGACACTTCAACAGCATTGCCTGTTTGAAAATTAATACATCTCAAGCCAATTTCCAGTTTCCAGTTTCCAAGAAGTTGTAGTTGATTTTTAATGCGTAGGAGATCAAGTGCAGGGCCTGCACTGCAGGTTGAACACTTTTTTCCAAACTTGGAGAAAATTCTTTTTCTGGCTTGTTGGGCAGTTTAGCTGGGTTTGTGTTTGAGCTAACATTTAGTTGTGATCGCTTTTGAGCGATTATTTATAGTAAAAATATAAAAATAATTTACTTGATAAGTGTTAAATTTTCATCATTACATACCTTTCTTAACAGCATTTTTCTTTCAGTGTTAATTGTTTTACATACACACTCAAACACACACACACACACACACATACACAAAGCCAAATAATAGCACTAGCGAACGAACGAACGACGTTGAAGCGAGCGAGCAATGAGAATTATCGCTTGAGGTGACTTAAAATTTATTTTCGGGTAATTACAAAAGAGGAATTCACATTCTTGTAACCCGAAATTGCTTGTTATAACAAAAGTTGAATTGTTGCCATAATGGAAAAGGAAATGAAACGGAGTTGTGGTGTGACTAAAAGAGCAGAGCAAAGATGTGAAGATAGTCGCTACATGACTTCACTTAAGTTTAGAGTTGCCACATGCATTTCGGCAAAAAACTAACTTTAATGGGATTTCAGTACATTTTACGTCTTTAAAATTAAAATTATTCTCTGTGTTCGATTCTTTTAAATCTTAACATTGAAATATTGTGAAATGATGTGCAATAAATAATATGTTAAATTAAATATTATATAATATTTTTTAAATTAAGTTTTCGACTTACAACAAGTGCGTTGTATTTATAATAGTCTGAGAAGACTAATTTATCTGGTCTTAACATCAGACAGAAACAATGCCATTATTAAGAGCACCTTCCAATAATAAAACAAATATAATTTAAAAATTTTATATGAATATCATGTGTAAATCAAACTACATATATTCTGGTTCGAAAGTAAAAAATTCGCCGAAATCGGGAAATTTAACAATATAGTTGTTTCGATTAATCTGATTAGAAAAATGGTCTGGAAAAATTTATAAGATTTGATGGTATAACTTTTAAAACATTTTTGGTTTGGATTTATATGTACACCAAATAGTATAAAATTTATTCTCTTATTTTTTACTGAGCGGAATCCCGGGATTGGATGCCCTGTCTCGTCGCTATAGGGAAGTTATAGCAAAAAAAGGATATGCTACGAAATTTTAATTTATTAGGAATGATTTTTCTTGTAAAATACTAGTTGATTTGTTTTATCCACATTTTCAGTATAATTTTATTTGTACTCGAAGTATGTTTTTTTTAAATAAAAAACATATTTTTAAAAGTAAAAAAAGATACATAGTTAACTTTTATTTTTAATTTCAATTAATAAAGTAAAATGTTCAAAATAATTTCTGTTTTGAATGATTTTTCCAAAAACTCTTCACAGTTGAAAATTTCACGTCCGATACTGCAAGAAAATAAAAAAAAACACTTAAACTTGCTCACTTCCTCCCATAATTTTTGATTTTAAATTTAGAGCTGATCATTTGAACTAATGTGTGCTCTTTTTGTGACCCAAAACTTCCTTTCTTAAGCTTAAACATAAAAAACGCAATAAAAAACTAATAAAAAATTATCTTACTAGCTGACTTGGCCGAAGTTAAATACACCATAATTTTATTAAAAAAACTTTGTATGGAGGTGGACATATGAAATTAACATGTAAAATAATGTTTTAAATTATTCCAAGGATGCAGTCTTGTAGGCAGAAATTTAGCAAATATTTTGGTGCATAAATCGTCTTTTTATGATTTATGGTTTGGGAATTATGGCTAAAAAAAAACTAAAAAATCACAAAAAATGACGTATAAGAGGAAGTTTCTTGAAAAAAATATTTTTTCTAAAAATGCAAAGAAAAATGAAGAAAAAAAATTAGCACAAAAGGGCATACGAAATCAACATGTAATATAATTTTAAAAATTCTTCCAAGAAAGCAGTCTTGTGGACAGAAGATTTCTCTAAATATTTTTCTAAAAATGCAGTCTTGTGGGTATATGTATTAAAAACATTTTGGTGCCTAAATCGTTTTTCACAAAAAAATTTACAAAAAAGGACATATGAAATTAACACGTAATATAATTTTTAAAATTCTTCCAAGGATGCAGTCTTGTACGCAGAGGCTTAACAAACATTTTGGTGCATAAATCGTCCATTTATAATGTACGGTTTGGAAGTTATGGCTAAAAAAAAAACAACTAGAAAATCACAAAAATTACATATAAAAAGAAGTTTCTTTGATAAAATTTTTTTTCTAAAAATGCAGTCTTGTCGGTAAAACATTTTGGTGCATAAATCGTCCTTCACAAAAAACTTTACAAAAAAGGGCATATGAAAGCAACATGTAATATAATTTTAAAAATTCTTCCAAGGAAGCAGTCTTGCGGACAGAAGATTTCTCTAAATATTTTTCTAAAAATGCAGTCTTGTGGGTATATGTATTAAAAACATTTTGGTGCATAAATCGTCCTTCACAAAAAAATTCACAAAAAAGGACATATGAAATTAACATGTAATATAATTTTTAAAATTCTTCCAAGGATGCAGTCTTGTAGACAGAGGCTTACTGAAAGTTGTGGTGCATAAATCGTCTTTTTATGATGTATGGTTTAAATGTATGTATAAAATCGAAACTGGAAACTAGAACGAAGTTTCTTGAAAGAAAATATTTTTTCTATTTTTCTTGTGGGTATATGTATTAAAAACATTTTGGTGCATAAATCGTCCTTCACAAAAAATTCACAAAAAAGGACATATGAAATTAACATGTAAAATAATTTTTAAAATTCTTCCAAGGATGCAGTCTTGTAGACAGAGGCTTACTGAAAGTTGTGGTGCATAAATCGTCTTTTTATGATGTATGGTTTAAATGTATGTATAAAATCGAAACTGGAAACTAGAACGAAGTTTCTTGAAATAAAATATTTTTTCTATTTTTCTTGTGGGTTTATGTATTAAAACCATTTTGGTGCAAAAATCGTCCTTCACAAAAAAATTCACAAAAAAGGACATATGAAATTAACATGTAATATAATTTTAAAATTCTTCCAAGGATGCAGTCTTGTAGGCAGAGGCTTAACGAACATTTTGGTGCACAAATCGTTCTTTTATGATGTACGGTTTGGAAGTTATGGCTAAAAAAACAACTAGAAAATCACAAAAATTACGTATAAAAAGAAGTTTCTTGGAAAAAAGTATTTTTTCTAAAAATGCAGTCTTGTCGGTAAAAATTTTGATGCATAAATCATCCTTCACAAAAAAAATTCACAAAAAAGGGCATATGAAATTAACATGTAATATAATTTTTTAAAATTCTTCCAAGGATGCAGTCTTGTAGGCAGAAGCTTTACGAACATTTTGGTGCATAAATCCTTCTTTTATGATGTATGGTTTGGGAGTTATGGCTAAAAAAAAAAATTGAAAATACCAAAAATTACGTATAAAGCTAAGATTATTGAAAAAAATATATTTTTTTTGTAAGAATGCAGTCTTCTGGGTATATGTATTAAAAACATTTTGGTGCATAAATCGTCCTTGTGGGATGTATGGGAGTTACGACGAAAAGTTGTCATTCGCTTTTACAAATTTCCAATTTCGGATAAATATTTCAGACCAACGATTAAGAGGGGCAAAATTCAAAGTAATTTTATTAATTTTTGTTGATCTTTAAGTAATTTACTGTTTTGATAGAAAATACGGATATCAAAATTTCAAAATCAAAACTGATTTTTCTTATTATGGAACTTGATCTTTGACGCACTACGTGTGGATGCATACCAAGAAAAAAGTAAAATTTTTATTTTTCCAAAACAATAAAATTGTTGAGATCATAAAGTTGTGTTAACATTCCAAAATATTTTCCTTAATTTGAAAGCTGGCAACCAGGTTGTGTTTTCAACAATCACACATACTCATACAACATTTTTTTTTGGCCGTTTGGCGAAGGCGAACGGGTGATGTTGTGTGAAGGGGAGGGTTCAAACAGTACAAAATCATACTTTAGGCGCTTACTTGAAAATTTAAGTGCAGCACACAGTCTTTCAGGCTCACACTCGCACGCACTCATACCGAAACAACAAACTTTAATACGAATGAAATGCCTTTAAACATGAACGTTAACATAAGTTTTCGCTCACATTGTTGCCACCTTTATGAAATCATGTGGTTTTTTATACTTTAAATAACTTTTGGAGTTTCGTAAGTGGTTGAAAACAGTTGAGGTAGTAAACGTCATTTTCTCTCATACATTTTCATACATCATAACACTATAAAAAGATCAAATTTGATTTTATGAAAACAAATCAAAATGTTCAAGCTTTAACACATAACTTTTGCCTAAGTAAGCACACTTAAAATGGCTAAATCAGGTGACTACCTTGACTTGACCCTATTTTGACAAATCTCCCTCCTCCTTCCCGCTCACATCTAATGCCAGCAATTTCAGCCAATAGTATTTAATGTTCAATGTCTTCGCAATCTAGCTGCGAGATGATGTTGATGAGATGAATTTCTGTGGCAGCGTTGCCTTAGTTAATGCACAAAGCAAAATAATTGCAAACAAACAAAAAAAAAAAACACAAAGCACAGTCTAGTGCAATTTCTCTAATGACAACAAACGAAATGCGCATCAAGAAATTCATGAATTTAATTTCGAATCTTAGCTCTCAGCTGCAAGTGTTCAGATGAGCAACCCGGCAGAAGGATTAAGGGGTAATACTTCCTTGTGGCCATGAAGTGCATCAGTGCTCATTTTCTACAATTTGGTACTAATATAGGAAAAGGAAACGATTTTTGAAATTTCAGTTTTGCATACATGCGAATTTATACTCTTAAGGTATAAAAAAAAATCATCTTTATATAACGTTGCAAGCGACGAAGGAATCAAACTTGTGTTTTTTTGCTTACTACTGTTAAAAATGCTCTGACTTGGATCTGGATTTTTTTTTATATATATATACTGGCAAATTTTTTACAACTATTACACTAATAAAAAAGAAATTGAAATTAAATGATTCTAAGTGTGCCATTAAATTTTTTTTCAATTCCGGAAAACTTATAAATTTGTCGCTTACAACGTTATTTGCGGCGGCGCACACAGGAACGAATAGCAAAATTATGAAGACAAAATTTTTTTATGCCTTCACGCATACTGCCGATGAAGAGGCGTGCCAGGAATAGAAAATTATATATTTTTTGATTGGCATCACCTCCCGTCTGTCTGTTTGTCTGTCCGTCTGTGAAAGCAATAACAGCCGTAATTTGGGGCTTTCGTATCGAAATTCCATACAGAACCTTTTTATTCAAAAATAGAGATCAAGTTAAAAAATTAGCCACATCGGATAAAAACCACGCCTACCTCTCATATAAAGTGAATTTACAAAAACGATAAATCCCTTTAAATTGCTTAAAAATTAATCTAATGACTTCTAAATTTGCAAATAAGCTTCTACTCCTCACATGCACTTTGAGTATGAAATTTGTAAAAATCGAATGAAAACCACGGCTACCTCCTATACAAAGTGACTTTATGAAATCAGTAAAATCTCCATAAATTACAAAAAATTAGTACAATGGCTTCAAATTTTGCAAACTAGTTTGAATCTTATCTATGCTCTTGATGTTTGAAGTCTGTAAACTGAATACTCCACCTACCTCTCATACAAAGTGACGTCATCATTATAGCAAAACCTTTCAATTCAAAAATTTAAAAATAAATATTGGTTTAAAATTGATATTTTACACATTTACTCACCCTGAGTTTTAAATTTAAAATATTTGGATAAAAACCACGTCCTATAAAAGTGACGTCATCAAAATAATACAACAAGTTTTATTTAGGTAGTTTTTATAAGGACTTTAAGGATTTAATGAAACTTTGCACCTAGAGGTTTGAGAGGACGCTGATTATGATTTCAACATTATATTTTAAAAAGTCAAAATGGCGGATCCAATGTGGCTACGGTGACTATACACATAAATAAAAAACAGAAACGAAAATTTTAGTTTAATAATATAAAAATTGAGTAAAATGCAATTTATAGATATTTTGCAGAATTTTAATTGTCTTTCACATCACCATAAAACTCGTTATCACAATCATATTTTTCAATACTTCAGAAAGTGGCACCCCAAGCATGTATAGTACAATTTGCTGAAATTTTTAATTCTAAATTTTTAATGCTGTAATTTGGTTTAATTTTTTTAGCCTTTTTTCGGTTGTGTGGTCCGACTAAATTGACTTTATTAAAAAAAAGGGGGCAAAAAGGGGACCAACAGTTGACTTTTTTACACTTATCATATGTTGTTAGTTCGAACTTATAAAGAAATTTCGTGGAACTTTGCGGAACTTTTTTATAGCTCAAACTGAAGTAGATATTCCAATATTTTTCAAAAGGATACGTATGTGTATTCCATATTTACTATATATCATTGTTATTTTAATAAAAATTTTAAATTAAACCACATAGATTATGCTTGAAACTATGTATAGAAAATCTTAAAACTGCAATTTTAAAAAATACTACACGGCGTGTGTAGTAGCTGTGCAATTCTTCATATGCAATTTAGCGATATTAGTGCTGGGAACGAAAATTCAACTTTGCATATACGCAGTCTATTGTAATGCTGATAAAAAAAATTATGGGTTTATTGCAGAATAGTATTTAGAACATATAAAATGTGCTAGTGGCAACATTTGGAAAAAAAAATATTGATACTTTTGTCGTCGTAATTTCGCTATTCGTAAAAATATGTGCGACGCTTCAATTATTTTAAAACAAAATGGCAAAACTGTGGCAGATACAAGAAAATTTATCTGTAACGAGTGACCTTTGAAGGTCACAAAACTTAAGCAAGAACGAAAAATAAAAATTATTTTTCAAGTAGATCCAGTAAAGTTCGCAGTATTTTTTGAAGATACGATTTTTACAACAATAGCGTAAATTTTAATGAAAAACTAAGTTAAAAAAAAATATGTTAAAAACCGGTCATAAGTTTTTCAATTACTTGTCGATCGAAAATTCTTAGGTACTTCACTAGAAAATGTCAATATAAAGCTACAACTGAAATTTAAGTTAATCGGTCCTAAATCGAAGGCGCTAACTGGTCGCTCGGATCGAAAAAAGTGGTTTTGAGAAATTTTTGAGAAAAAAAATTTCTTTTCAACATGTTGATTTTCTATGATTCTAATTGAAAACAAATTCTAAATTCTAGTTGTTTGATAGTTTAAAATCGTTTATTGAGCTTTAGGTCGGGTTAGAACAATTATTGGCTCCAACGAATTTTTCCAAAGAAACAACAACAATAAACACATATTCAATATGAAAAGGAAAACATCACTAGCTGATTTTATTGCAATTTCGGCCTTGCTACAGGCTTCATCAGAAATCTTTGTGACGCCGGCGGGAATCGAACCCGGGTCGTGACCGCTGTGCTAGCGCATTAGCGCTCTACACCACAGAGGCGATGAGATTTCAGTGTCAATTTCTCAGTTTTTCTCCCTTTCATATTTCCTGCTGTTTTAGTTGTATTTTTGATTTACTTTAGTTGTATATAAATCATAGAAAATCAACATAATTAATAACAAGGTCATATAGAAAACTTTAAATAGTAACTTCTTTTTAACCCTTACTTTGCAATGACTAGACAATACAATAATAATTTTGGACAAAATTTTTATATAGTTAAGCAAGCGTTTTACCCAAAAAAAAAAAAAAAAAATGTAAAGCAAAATTACAAGGCAGTGCTACCCCTTAAACAAATGGTAAAGGACTATAAGTGGAAGCAGAGAGTTTTGTTTGGCAAGAAAGTTGCATTGTAGTTTAGCTATCCAAAAAAAAAAAATTAATTAGAAAAAAAGACCATTTTCCGCTGCTGATTGCTGTGCTATTGTTAGTACAAAGGTACCGCTGGAAGCCAACACAACTACAGATAATTTATTTCTGTTTTAGTAGTTTTTGTTAAATTAGCAATTTGAACTACAGCAAGGCAATTTTGACGTAAAAATACGTCTTACAGCGCGTTTTATATGGACGTCATTTCACAAATCTTTTCAAGCACAAATAAAGTTTTTTGTTTACACTTTGGGTTAGCCTACAGCACTTAATATTCATCATTCAAAGACAAAATATATGCCAAAATATCAGTTATGTTGCGAATGAAATGAATATCACTGCTTTTATAAAGTCACATAATAGCAAAATCTAAGAATACAATTATGCAGATTTTCATATGATATGCATCATATATTAATAAAATGCTTCAATAGCAGCTTTTGTTGTTGTTATGCTTGTAGGTTTGGCTTGTGCCAAAATCACGAACGCAACACCGCACAGTAATGCGCCCAATAGGCAAAAGTCCGAAAATTTGATGCCGCAAATATCCAAATGTTTGGTATTTTTGGAAAGGTAATGCATCCACTAAGAAAACTGTTACAAAATTTTTTGATTTACCTCTCCCTGTTCTAGTAGGAGCTTTGGAAAGTTGACATTTTTAAGCAAAAAATTACCGTTAGAAAAAAAGCAGTTTTAGTCCTTCTGCAAGAAAAATTTCAAAAAATACATTTCTTACACCATTTGACACAAACAAAAAATATTTGAAAGAGTTTTAATAGAGGTATAAATAAAATTTATTCTAAAATGTTTGTTAATAAATTTTTTAAAAAGCTTACTATTTTTATTTGAAAAACGCGAAAAATGGCAAAGTTTGATGGAAAAAATTCGTTTTTGGGAAAACATATCTGGGGTCTTTCTTTTTAACACATATTTGAAGCTTATGTTTTAAGAGTAAATAAATAACTTTTCCACTTTTTTGCCCCAAATCAGTTTAATTTCGATTTTAAAAAGGCTTATTTTGCGATTTGTTGTAACACCTGCTCTTATTAATTGACAAACAGAATACATATGTATGTGTGTACGAGAGTGCATTCTCACAAGAGTATTATTATTGTTTTGCATATACTAGAGCACTCAAATTTAAGGATTCCGGAATCCCAGAGGATTTTTTTTAATTAAGTGATTTTAGTTACAAAATATGAGGGTTTTGAAAAGTAGTAGAGGAAATTTTTTAGTTTTACGGTCCCGAATTTTTCGTGGGATTTTAGGATCGAAATTTTTTACTCCGATAGTCCCTAGCATAGACATTGTTAATACCGTTACTTAATAAATGTAAACAATTGTTTTTTATTTAAGCAACGAAGAAGTTGATTTGCGTTTATTTTTTGATTCCGTGCAATTTTTCAAACAGATTTTACAAGTTAAAATTTTTAATTTTATTTATTTGTATTAATTTTAATTTAACAAATAATAATTTGTTTTCATTTAAAAAATAGTTCTTGGCTGATTGCTGTAATAAAAATATGAGGAATGTCCGATTGGCCCATACAAGAAAAGACGCCAGAACTCACGCCAACAAGGATCTTCTTCTTATATGTCGATTTATTCGGATTCTTTGCTTTCATCAAAAAGTTTTGTAATAGAAAATAAATCAAATCTACCTTTAGATGATATTGATAAATATAATTTTCGTGCGAAAATTTAGAAAAATTTTTATTCAAGCATTTTATTAAATGAAAATTGAATAATTTCTTGAAAAAATGATTTATTGAGATTCATGTTTTGTATTGCTATTGTTTATTATTCTTGATATTTGCTGAATAAATAATATTTTTTGGTCTTAATTCATTTTCTTTTTCATATTCTATATACATTCTGAAATTGACAATTTTACAGTTATCAACCTATTTTCAAAAATTTTTTAGCTAAACTAGAAGTTCGATAAAAAAACTGATAATTTTTGAGTTTAAGAGACTACACATATTAAATTTCATCAAAATCGATTCATTATTCTAATTTTGCCCACTCGCTATATGGGCTTGCATCACTGTGCACTAGGGCGGGTTGATTTTAAAATCGCCCATTGCTCAGTGAAAATCGTATTCTAGGGATAAAAATAAGAAACTTTGCCCGAGGAGCTATACCTCTAAAACGAATTCTAAAGCCCCAAATTTTGACTTTTGTCCCGTAGGGTCAAAAACAAATGTATGGGAGGTGCCACTCCATCTTTTTGATTCCAGGGGGTGTGCCACTGGCATGGATGGATCGCCATCCAAAGTTAGTGGGGGTCGGTCATACATTTGGACTCAATTGGGGCACTCTAAATAGGTCAAAGAGGGCTTTTTTAAAATTTGATCTTTCGGGACAAAAGTCAAAAGTTGGGGCTTTAGAATTCGTTTTAGAGGTGTAGTTCTTCGGGCAAAGTTTCTTATTTTGATCCCTAGAATATGATTTTCACTGAGCAATGGGCGATTTTTTTGCCTCCTCACAAATCGACCCGGCCTACTGTGCACCGTGTCTTTTTTATTGTGCTGTCTATGTCAAAAAGATGGAGTGGCACCTCCCATACATTTGTTTTTGTAAATTCAGATGAAAGAACAATAAAATTTTGCTCATTTATTTATGTTTAGATAAAAAATGTTACCTCCTAAAAAAAGGAACTTGAACAAGGAGACATACATCCTTGGAAGAAGGAATGGAAGGTATGCACCTTCCATACCTTCTTATGTGAAAGAATTCTAAAAACTCGAGAAATTCAGATGGTGGAGCAACAAAATTTAGCTCCTTTATTTAAATTTCGATAACAAATGACTAAATTACAAAATAATGAATTTGAATAGGAAGACTTGGCACCTTCTATATAAATTTCGAACGATAGTTTATTATTTTCATCAAACAAATAGGGATTAATGTTAACCTCGATGCTCAAACTCTATCCAAGTTTTCTAAATTTAAAAATCAAATAATATAAAAAAATAGATTACGAAGTTGATTGCAAACATCTCAAAAAAGTATTTAAAATATCATTTTCTGTACCTGAAGAAGGAACACGAAAATCTTCATAAACAGCAACAGGTCTCTCTGTGTACTCAAAGTCGAAATATTTGTGTCTCAAGTGAACAAAATATAAAGTCCGTTAACTTCGAAGCCAAAGAAAAATGTCTTTTTGAGTATCAAATAAATACTTAAATGATTTCGCATAACACTTAAAGTGGCTATACCTTTGTGTGACTTTGAGATAAGTGTTAGTTTTTCTTGTATTTTTTAGGTTTTTAATGATTCTTCTTTTTTTAATGTCATTAAGTATCAAAAAAGCAATATGTTGAATTTATTTTAATTAAAAGATACATTGTGATTATCAGTGTATTTCTAAGGGCCAATTTTTCAGTGCGAGCTTAAACACTAGTTAAATTAAACTGAGGTTAACTCACCAAAATTGGACGTTTAAACTCGGTTTAGGCAAAAAAGGAAACACATTATATGATAATTTAAGTCAATTTAACTTCAACGAATGCTAAAATAGCTAGTTAAACCAAGTTTAAACGTACAATTTTACGCGAACAGAAAAACTGGTCCTTAGAAAAAAAAACTAATGCAACAAGATGATTGTAGTTATTTCCTAAATTGCTGTCAATATTTTTTACATATATTTTAAATTCTATATCATAACAACACTTTCTGTTGCATATAAATTGTATCCTTTTATTTTTCTCAATGAATATCCTTTGAAACTTTACTCTTACTTCATTTTGTTGAAATACTTGCTAAAGCTGAAATATTCTCAATAATATTGCTTGTTTGCAACACAATTTGTAGCAATTTGTTGAAATTTATTTTTTTGAATGTCAACCCGTAGGAAAGAAGTAGTGGGGCAAGTATTTCCACCAGCCATCAACAATCAACCAAAAGTAACAACATAATAAAAATAACAACAACAACACCAGCAGCAGCAACAAAAACTTCTTTCGACAGAATTCAGACACTGTTTTTGAAAATATAAAATGCTTTGAAGCATAAACAAGGTTTTATATTGCTAGCTATACTCGGTGACATTGTTGTTGTTGCTGTTGTTGATGCCGCCGTTGCTGCTGCTGATAGGTACTCCTGCAACTGATGCCTTCGATAATGTTGACGAGCAATTTGAATGATTGGAGTTCATAAAATAGAGTAGAAAATAATGTCTAAAGAAAAATATGCAAAAGCATCCTTAAAATTTCAAATCTGACATTGACACAGCGTGCTCTGAAGGTGCCGTAACCAAAAGGCGTTACTCTTGCTATGGCTCTAGTTCACGTTCCAGTTGCGAAAGATGTTATTTTTATGGCGCCAATAATTTGAGATGAAAGTCGCGATGGCTGGCATGGCGACAAATAGCGTTTGTTTTTTTAATCAACATCTTTAGCTAAAGCGGTCATTGTCACTTTTCCCACTCAAAATGCAACTATTTTTGCCGGCGACGTTGTCGGTTGTCATGTGACCGAACATGCTTGAGTGACTTTTACCTTTGAGCGAACAATTACACAGTCCAAAAACCAAAATAATTACAGACTTCGATCAACGCATTCTGGTAGAGAAGAAAAAAAAATATCACTACGTGTATCGTCGTTTTTAAAGTGCACGTCTGAGTAATTTTTAATAAAGGTTATAAATTTACACTAAGGCAATATTTACTAAAACAAGATTTAATAAAACTACTCAATATATGCCTTTGACATAGTTCTTGTGTTCGCTGACCTATAAAAAATCTTATGACAAATATTTTTGTTAAACATCTCTCTCTAGAACACTTTATTATAGAGTTTTATAAAGCCTTTTTTTAAAAAAAGTTTCAAAAAGTACTATTTAAAACTGATTGAAAAATCTCTACAATAAATGTTATGACATTTAGTGAAATTTCACAACATTTATTGTAGAGATTTTTCAATCAGTTTTAAATAGTACTTTTTGAAACTTTTTTTAAAAAAAGGCTTTATAAAACTCTATAATTTTAGAAGAGAATAAATATGGCGATATCGTAAAAAAGCCACGCTATGCAGCGAGTTTTTCCAATTTTGTCTGAAAATCAGCGTATTTTTTCAAAATAGGTATATTTTTTCTACTATTCACGCTATTTGAGCGTGTTTTCGCTCAGAGAGTCTTAAAATATGTATATCTTTCTTCTTTTCACGCTATTTTAGCGTGTTTTTGCTCAGAGAGCCCTTAAATATATATATTCTTTACTTTTCACGCTATTCCAGCGTGTTTTCGCTCAGAGAATTTTAAAATATGTATATTTTCTACTTTTCACGCTATTTCAGTGTGTTTTCGCTCAGAGAGTGTTAAAATATGTATATTTTCCCTACTTTTCACGCTGTTCAGCGTGTTCTCGCTCAGATAGTCCTAAAAACGCTCCAGCAGCGGTATTTTACGTTTGTCCTTAATTTAACACCTCTGCTTAAACGTCATATGATTTCAAAGAGTTTATTCGAACAAGTGTCAAATTATATACAACTTAAACAGTAGATTGGTCACAGCTTAATTACTCAAGCCTACTGAAGTAGAAAAGATCAGCGCCTTCTGCTCAGTTATTGACTCTATACAGAGTTGTTGTTAATGCCATGTTCAAAACTTACCTGAGAGATTTCACGCATTTCTAGCTTTTTTTTATAAGCGCAGACAAGATTGGAAGAAATAATTTTAGAAGAGAGTTTTTACAAGAGAGCGAAAGAAATAATTGTATGTGAGAGGATTCACGCATTTTTAACGATAAATATTTATAATTTTGCTCTATGGGATTTAACGACAATAAATGTAGGCAATCAGTTAGTTGACAGCAATGATTGTAATAAATTCTCGTGAATTTTTGTTAGAGTGCAGGTTTAAAAGATTTTATGAAAAATTTGTTTGAAAAATTTTCCTATAGATCTCTTTGCACAAGTTTGGTCTATAGAGAAAAAGGGTCAAAATTATTTTAAAAAATCCCTAAACCTATGCAATTACAATATTTTTCGATGACGAAAAGTAAATATTTCTGTAGCTAACAGAATTTTTACATGAAATAAATAAAAACTGACTATTTTATTTCCACAAACGTACTTCTTATACTAATCTTTTTCAAAGAAGCTTGTAGTGAAAAACTCCAAGAAACTTTTTCATAGCATATGTTAACACTTTACGACTGCGTGAAATGGGTACTTTTTCAAAAAATTTTTGAAAAGAGTAGAAAACTACACATTAAAAAGTGCTCTTAGTGGATAAAAATATTAAAAAAAATGCTTGTTATAAAATTTTACAATAGATCTTTGAATTCAGCAATTATGTCAAAGGCATATGCATATTAAATAGTTTTCTAACACATTTAGGGTATTCACAAGGTGTGCTATCATGTCATAATGTCATATTGTCCTAAGATTTTACACTAGTTCGAACATTTTATTGTTGCCTTCCATATAAAAAGGTACTATTTTATTACAATTCTGAAAGCTATGTTTAATGAAGTGTCGTAATCAAACAGCTGTTTCTTATGTGCATTTATTTATCTCGTAAACTTTAGTTGTACAATTTTAGGACAATATGATATCACACCTTATGAATACCCTTATTATGTATGTGATTTGCTAAGTTAAGGTGGCGAAATACTCGTCGAAAAGAGGATATTTTAAGAAACAAGTATATAACTTTGGAACCAGCTAAGATTTTAATAAATATATTATTAAAAATTTTTTTTTGTTTTGATTTGAGAAAAGATTAAGGATTCGATTTGTTAAAAAACCAAAAATGTTTATGGTAGACCACAACAACAACAACAACAACAACTCTGTATAGAGTCAATCACACAGCAGACTAGACAGCCTGTTTCGGAAGTAGCTATACTTCCTCTTCAGTAGTCTGGAGTAATTCAGCTGTGACCAATCCATTGTTTGAGTTTTATCTGTATGATTTGACACTTGTTCGAATAAACTCGTCTGTAGTATTTTTATTTTTGGAACAAAGTTCCTTTACGCATATGAGTGCGAGTATCCAGCAGACTACAAACTAGCAGCCCAGATGAAAAACAAAGCAGACCTGTGGACGTTTATAATTTTAATGCTAAGTTTTGAAGTCCACTTTTTGAGCATAAGCAAAAGTCTCATGTTTGCTAATGCAAAATTCCGGTTACTTTTAGGGACAACAACTTTAATATTTTCATGATTGTTGTAATTCGCAGACACTTTGTGTTTTCACCGAAGCACTTTTGATAGCAACAATGTTCTTATGTACATTATTTCAACAACGTTACAACAGTGCGAATCAGAGACCGAACAAAGTATGCATTTTATAATAAAAAGCATAAAATAATAATGATTTTTTGACTTTTTAAATTTTGAGCAATATATAATAATTATCAAAAATAAAGAGCGAAATTTTCCTGATATTTTTTACGCACAAAATAACCAGAAATTTTCGATTTTTTATTTTTAAGACAAAAATAATAAGCAAAACTTACCGGATATTTTTTGAGCACGTAAAAACTAGTAAGTTTTGCTTTTTATTTTTTAAAGCAAAAAAAAAAAAAATTTATAATTTCCCAATATAGTTTTGAGCACAAAATAACTAGTAAGTTTTAATTTTTATTTATTAAGGCAAAAATAAGAAGCAAAATTTGCCCGATATATTTTTAAGATCAAAATAACTTAGTAATTTTGATCTTTATTTTTTAAGCCAAAAATAACTAAAAAGCAAAATTAGGAAAAACACTAATATTGCTATTCATACATTACGGTTTTGGTTCAACCGTAAACTGATATCCTTAAAAAATAAAAATCAATATTTACAAGTTATTTTGAGATAAATAAAAATTACTGGTTATTTTTTGTTTAAAAAATATCGGGCAATATTTTGATTTTTATTTTAACCCAAAAAAAAAAAAAAAATAAAAAGCAGAAAGAATTATTTTTTGCTCAAAATTTGAATAACCAATATTTTAAAAATCAATGTGAATACATTTTCTACAATGTGAGAGGATTCTAATGGTATCTTCAAAAAAGCTTTAGTTTTTATTTTTGTTTTTTTGGAATCCTGAGTAGTGGGTTGAAATCACAACAGAGACAGACTTTTTTAATGGCATTAATTTTCTTACTCTGTGCTCTTACGTTTATTCTTAATGGTCGAATGGATAAGCATATGCACTTACACTTTACGCGGCCGAGGTTCATCTCCGGATAATGGTAATTTTTCAATTGCCGGCAACATTAGTTGGAAATTCAGCAGACATGCTCGCCTCCATACCAGCCTTTATCTTTTTTCTATTGGCATGTCCTAGGACGACATGTCAGTCAAATGAACTGCCGTAGCATCAATGCAGCATGCATCTCATGGTATGAATCTGTATTCATTAATGCCGTGAGATGCATGCAGTATTTCTGCTTCGGCAGTTCATTTGGCAGGCATGTATAAGATGTATAAGATTCATACCATAAGATGCTTACTGCATTGCTGCTACGGCAGTTGATTTGACAGACATGCCTATAGAAAAAACACACTAAAAAATTACAAAAATAAATTCGCACCAGTGAGCGGATTTAAAATTTTTTACACCGGTGTTAATTTACACCGCTTTCTTGTTGTGAAATGACAAACTTATCCGATCGGTGTGAAATAAGAAAAGCAAAGAAGAAAAGCAATATTGAAGTCACATTCTCATTGTTAAACAAATTAAAAATCAAAATTTCTCAATTGAATTTGTTTAGTTTAATTTTGTAAATCTTGATTAAAGACTTAAATGTAATTTTGACACCACAAAATAGACCCAAAAAAATTAAATAAGCCCCTTAAAATGTCCATACATTTTTGGGTGTTACTTCATATGAAATAATTCCCAATTTTATGGGGACTATTTCATAAATTTTGGGAAATATTTAATTTTTTGGCTTGGGTCATAATTCATTATAAATTAAAACCCAATGAAATAAGCCTCAAGAAAATTTTATTTTGGGCTTATTTCATTTGACAATTCATAAATTAAATGAAAATTTTATAAAAATTCTAAAAAACACCTTTTTGAATATTTAAAAATTACACCGTTCGGTGTTAAAAAAATTATAATTTTACGTGTTATAAATATACACCTAACAGGGTAAAAAAACAACCTATCTGATATTTACTTTTTTACACCGATCAGTGTAACACACAGCAGGGCTGCTTTTCCAACCGGGAGGCGAGTGGTCTGTGTGTGTATCTGCGGGTATTGGGATTCAAGAAGACTAATAACTCTCTCTTTATCTCTCTCTCTCTCTGTCTATCTGTGTGTCTCTGTTTATGACACGTAGAAATTTCTTTAATAAGCATTTGTTATTTTTATTTGCGTGTTTGTTTTAAATTATACGTGAAAATCTTTATTGCAATTAAGTTTTAAGATATGGAAACTGCAGCAAATGTGTGCAATACAGTGCAATCTGGGGCCGAATTACAGCATCCGTGATCTAACAAAATTGAACAAGATTGACAGGCACTTGTCTCGTCGTGCCCTTCGTAATTTTGCTCGATCACGGATGCTGTAATTCGGCCCCTGATCTTAGAATTTCAAAAAGTTTTTTGCCACTAGGGTGTACTCTTAATATACATATATGAGTATTTTGTTTTATACTCTTTGTAGAAGCGCTGTTCGCTGATTTCGAATTTTATATTAGAATAACAAAAAAATTTTTACACGAGGGTGGACCCTAAAAATGTGTTTTTTTTGTGTCGCACAGCGGTCGCTGATTTCAAACCTGATGTCAAAATTTCAAAAAGTTTTTTGACACTAGGGTGGAAATTTGTGTTTTTTGTTTTATATTCTTTACAGATGTGCTTCTCGCTGATTTTGAATCTTTTGTTAGAATTTTTAAAAATTTTTTTACTCTAGATTAGACCCTAAAAATATGTTTTTTGTTTTATACTCTTTGTATATGTGCTTGCAGTATTAAAGGGTCGCAGATTTAGAGCCTGATGTTATAATTTCAAAAAGTTTTTTGACACTAGGGTGGACCCTAAATATGTGTTTTTTTATATTCTTTGTAGATGCGCTGGTCGCTGATTTTGAATCTTATGTTAAAATTAATAAAAAAATTTTCTCTAGGGTGGACCTTTAAAATGTGCTTTTTTGTTTTATGCTATTTGTATATGTACTGGCAGTATGAAGAGGTCGCTGATTTCTAACCTAATGTAAGAATTTCGAATAAATTTTTGACACTAGGGTGGACCCTAAAAATATGTTTTTTGGCTTTATACTCTTTGCAGATGCGCCTGTCACTGATTTCGAATCTTATGTTAGAATTTTAAAAATTTTTTTACACTAGGGTTGATCATAAAAATGTGCTTCTTTATTTTATAATTTTTGTATATGTGCAACCAGTATAAGGGGTCGCTGATTTCGAAGCTGATGTTAAAATTTCTAAAAGTTTCTACACTAGGCTGGACGCTGAAAATTTGTTTTTTTTATACTCTTTGTATATATGCTAGTAGTATTAAGCGGTCGCTGATTTCGAACCTAATTTAAGAATTTCAAAAAGTCTTTTGACACTAGGGTGGACCCTAAAAAATGTGTTTTTTTGGCTTTATACACTTTGCAGTTGCACTGGTAGAATTTCAAAAAGTTTTCTGATAGAGTGTTATCTAATTTTAGAATTTCAAAAAGTTTTTATCTTTTTAGTAGATGCGCTGGTCGCTGATTTCGTATCTTATTTTGGAATTAAAAAAAAATTGTACACTAGGGTGAACCCTTAAAATGTGTTTGTTTGCTTTATACTCTTTGTGTATGTGCTGGCAGTAAATATTGAGGGTTCGTTGATTTCGAATCTTTTGTTAGAATTTAAAAAAGTTTTTTGACACTAAAAATGTGTGTTTTTGTTATATACTCTTTGTAGAGCATATCGGTCGCTGATATCGAATCTGATGTAAGAATTTCAAAAAGTTTTTTTGACACTAGGGTGGACCCTAAAATGTTTTTTTTTGTTTTATACTCTTAAGTTAGTCCAGTTTTTAATCCAAATTTTCAATCAATTCAAGCTCCATACGTAGAACATGATGAATGTGTAATGCTCATCGCCTTGTTCCGTCATAAAACAAACATCGCTGGCAACGTTTTCTGCCTTCTTTCATCTCTCATAAGAATTTTACATCTTAATTTATAAAAAGTAAATTTTTTTACTAAAATATTATATTAAACTTTTTGATTTGATTGTTAATTTTCATTATTTTCCTTACATATTTCCTTACATTTTCCTTGAACATATTATATAAAGTTATAAATAATAAAAAAAAATAAAAACATGCATATTTTATTTCGAATTACATTCGGAGTGAAAGAAATAGCGTAACGAATTTATTTATGACGGGGGTCCCCCAACCGTACAACTTTTTGTTAAATGTTCAAACTTTACATTTTTATTTTTTTCATAGTAAATAGTGGTTGTTAATGTATTGTAGTATACCTATACATATTATTTAAATATTTAATTTACAATTAATGTATTTAATTATAAAACAAGCTATAAATACTTTTCTTAAAATAAGTAATAATATAAAAACCTCTACTGTAAGAATTTTCGAGAACATGCACAATAATATTCAAACTAAGTTACAGTAATACACCTCTACGGTATACTAAGATATTATTCAAACAATAAGAACATATGTTCATTCTAAGCACTACTATCTATCTCATTCGCACACATGTACCCATATGGCTGAATACAAAACATATGATATTATATTATACTTTTTACTCCTACACAAATATGTTAACATATGATTATGTTTATGTTTTCTATTCTACTCACTCACACATATTAAACTATTAATACTAAACTACAAATATGTATTATGATATTCTACTATTACTTTTACACTAATTAAAGAACATATGATTCTATTTACATTCTAAACTACACAAACAATTGTCAACTAGTTTTAAGACAAAATACCGTTATGTTTACTATAAAAGGATGAACATATTTGAAAATAAATCAATTAGTTTTGAGCTTCTAACAAGCTGCCTACTAGTTCATTTTTAAATAAGTCTTGAGCTTTAATAGCTGCCGACTTCAACTTTTTAGCCTCTGCACTTTTTATAGTGAACGGCTGTAAATGTAATAAAAACAAAAATAGCGCCAGTGGCGAACTTCGCCGGCAACCAATTAGGCAGGACCTTAAAATATTAATAGTAAATCCGTGAGTCCTTTTTTAAATAATCGCGAACCCTTACATGGCGATGCTATGTCGCGAATAAAATTATGTGGCGATCCTGTCGCCAAAATATTATTACATGGCGACCCAAAAACATATTTACTACAGTATCTCTTTCGCAAAATTTTAAGGAATACATTTTACAAAGCACTTTAAAAAGACTTTCTAACGGTAACTGAGAAAATTGCTAGCAAAAATTGTGTTTGAGTATCTCTAGTGACTTTAGAACTTTCTGCATAAGCAACACATTTAATATAAATCACATTAACCCATTCCAGCCATCACATAGTTTCCGCCGTCTGATTTTGTCCAAATTCGCATATGTTGGCTAGAATATAAATAAAAAATTTAGGTCTCTACCAGTTCGAATACCTGCTGAGATAATGCTGGAAAAAATTTTTACCCTTTCAAGTAAATCATTCCTAATACACAGGTGAATACTCCGATTGATACCGAAATTTCACGAATTGAAGCATTATTCATTCGCTTTCACTTCACAACATTTTAAACAAAAAGCTACGAACATTTTGTCTAGAACGCCAAAAAGGAAAAATACCTATAAAGGGGTGAAATTTCAACCCATCAGACTGGAATGGGTTAAGCACACATTCAATATAAAGCATGATTTTTTAAATTTTAAACGTAGTGTCCATTACACCAGTAAAAAAAATAACTATAAATATATTAATTTCCCTGTTGATTTTATATGACTTAAATACAAATTCTAAATGTTTGATAGTTTAAATCATACTTGATTTTAAATACAAATTCTAGTTGTTTGATAGTTTAAAATCGTTTATTGAGCTTAAGGTCAAAGTTAGATTTCCCTTATTATAAATAATTTTATAGTTATTGTAAATTTAAATATAAATTTTTAATTTCATCGCGCAAGAGCCATTTATTTTTTCTCACAAGTTTTTAGAGATTTTCTTATATTTTTATTTTTTTCATACTCAGCCAAGAGCAAATAATTTTCTTTTAAAACGAAGCCAACTTTGTCAAATCGTGACCAATTTTTATTAATTCTCCACCAAGGTATATTCAACATGGTAGTGTCGTCACAGAGAGGTGGGTACCGTAGCTGTCAAATATAAGAAAAGCGTAAAACACAATAAATAAAAGCTGAGAAAAAACTGTCAAATGTGTATTTTATGTGTATGTGAAATTTATATAGTTTTCACTTTTGTGCGTGCTGAATGTTTTTTTTATATTTTTCATGAAGCTATCATTAAATAACAGTTGCGAAATATTTTAAACTGTTCGCAGGTATTTTAATGACTTTTTTTTGACTCCATTTGCTCCATTTGTCGTATGTCATAAAAATCTATAAACATAAAAAACGACGCCGGATAGTTTGTTGATTTGTATTGCCCCAGAAAGAATTCTGCATCCAACAGAATAATTCTAGCCAAGGACCACGCATCTGTGCAGTTGAGCATCGTCGATGTTGATGCAGAAACCGGCCGCATGACCGTTGGTTCCAAGACCTATGACATCTGCGGCAAAATCAGACGTATGGGTGAATCCTACAATTGCATTGTGTGTTTGGCCAAGAAGGTAGGATTAGTAAGAACTTCTAATGTTGTTAATAATAAAGTTGTTAAAATTAATTTAAATTAATAAATTTAAAACACAAAATAATTCTATTTGTTGACAAGTTATTGACAACTTTCGTTATTTGATTTGCTTTTGTTCGTAAATAACTGATTTTGGCAGCTCAGGTACCCACAACAAGAGAGAATTTTATCTACTAACACCACCTTCCTATACAATATACCTTGTTCTCCACAAATATCTTTGTACAAAATTCTAAACTCTTTAATTTTTCATTTCAAGGTACTAATTTAATATAATAGTTATATTTAATTTTATTGCAATAAAAAAAGTATAAAACAAAGTACTTGACATTTAACTCGGTTTCATTCTTTAAATTTAAAAATTTCGATATATATCTAAATGTTTAGCAAAGCATTGCGTAAATAATATAATAGCAGTCTTTTGATGTCACATGGTATTATTTATTTTTGTGTTATCATATTTGAAGAATAAGATAACACTATTAAATATTAAATCATCCACATTTACAGACAAAATTCTTTCCGCTTCAAAAACATTTTTACGCTTCTTTTTAGTCTATAAATCAATCTTTCTACAACCTTAAACCAAATTGCCAAAGCAGTGCCTTAAATGCGAATCCCTTTTTTATGTGAGTTTATTTTTTTTTTACTTTTTCTGAAATGAATACCTACTCCCAACAACTTGAGTGTATTTTGTGTTTTAGCGTTATATACATAAAACCCATTTTCTGTAGCCTAGAATACCTGTTTATGTGTGCACATCATGGCTGTAAAAAATATTCAATTATGCTGAATGATTAACTGGGTTTATTACAGCTTTTGAGATATGTTTTTTTCTCTCGTTATTAACTCAGACATCCGTTCAAGCCATTCTCTCCGTTTATGACTTTATTATTTATAACCAAAAAACAGGCATCTTTAGTGTCGATTTCAATTAGAATGATGGGAAAATCATAAAATTTTTAGACAAGATTTACGACTGAATTCGAGCCATGCGCCACCAATTTTATATCAAATCCAGCATTAATATTTATCACTTCGATAACTTAGGCCCTCGACTGTTGCAGGGAAAGATATCCTTTGAGCTCATGAGATGCTGTACTATAGAGGAATGATTATATTGACAAATTTTTATTAGAGACAGATGATTATAATTTAGAGCCGTGACTGAATGATGAAAATGGAATGATTCATTAGCATATCATTGTTTAAAAGGTTTAACCGTGAAATCCTTATGACGAAATGATGGAAAGTGTTTTAAGCAACAATGAAAATTATCATACCTAGGATCATGTTAAGATTATTGGAAGTTCGAGAAATGCTATTGGTTAAAATATTATGAGTGTTCACAAGTGTAAAAAGTCCATATGCCACAAGAGTTAATGAAAAATAAATTTACTAAAGTTTTCTGCCATTTTTAAATGCGTTCAAAATACCTTAACACGTACTATGAAATTGTAAATCGAAAATACACAATCTATTAGCCGGTACGACTCGAAAATATTTTTAAAAGGTATATTGAGCTCACTCTAAGGATTTGACTTAAAAAGATCACGTACCCATAAGCGAAAACAATTTGGGAATTATCATCGGCAGGGCCGAAATTAAATAGCCCCACAGCCATATTTTACTGTAAACAAAATTTTTAATATTGTACCTATTATTTCGATGACGTCACTTTTAATTCAGCGTGGTATTTATCCAAATATTTCCAATTATAAATATTCTGTGTAAAATATCCAGTTTAAACATAAATTAATTTAGGAAAGTTTTGCAATTATGATGACGTCACTTTGTATGGGAGATAGGCAGAGTTAAAATTTTATTTTACCAAATTTCAAACGCTGAGTGCATAGCTAAAATTAAAACTTACTTATTTGCATAAATTAGCAACATTGTATTCATTTTTTTTTTATATTTAAAGAGATTTTACAATTTTCATAAAGTCACCTTGTATGGGAGATAGGCTTGGTTTTCATTCGATTTGGACAACTTTCATACTCAAAGTGAATGAAAGTTGTATTGATCAGCATCACTACCTGCGTCGATTTAGCCATGTTCATCTGTTATGCTTGGTTTTCAATATGTCATTTTCAGTGGTCAGTTGTTGTCAATAAAATTGAAAAAACCAAAATGTTGAAATTTTTTCTAACTTTGGAAATCTTGGACAATTAAAAACAATTAAATTATTAAATAGAGCTATAAAGAAAATGTTGTAGAGTTTTATTAAGGTAATATTTCAGGTGATAAACTTTTGTATCGTCATAAAAATGACATAGTGAAAACCAAGCACAAGTCTGTCTGTGGACACGATTACATCCGTTATTTTAAAGCTATTGCTATAAAATGCAATATATTTATATGCGCCTGTTTTTAAAAATAAGGGACATGTTCAACGATGAGCCAAAACTGATAAAAATCGGACAGGTAGCTTAAGCATTGATGAAGTATCATTAAAAAGTATTATTATTATTACAAAAGAAAAAGTGTTTTTTTTTTAAAACAGCAGTTTATTATATTTATTATTTTATATTGAATTTTTAAGTTTATTTTATTTTAGTCACTGTCATTATCTCCATGCCATTGAAGCAAGTGATGAATTTCTTATAATCCTTTTGGCCTTTATTGGCTTGCAGATTATAAATAAATTAAATAAATAATAAATAAAAAATAAAAACCACGCCTCCCTCCCATACAAAGTGAGTTGATTAAGTTGATGAAATTTGGTACATAAGTTTAATTTTTAAAAATAAAGATCGAGTTTAAAAATTAGCTAAATATACAAACTGACTGAAGTGAAACAAAAAAATCTCTTAAAAATTAAAAATAAAAAAAATAATAAAATATTGCATTTCAGCTTTGATATTTAATATGCACTCTGAGTATGAAATTTAACTCAATCATTTTAAAACCATTATTACTTCCCATATTAAGTGACTTTATGAAAACGGTACAATATTCTTAAATTAAAAAAAAAAAATGCTTGTATGACTGCAAAATTTGCACTTAATAATTTTTAAAATTGCACTTAACGAAATGCACTTTCAATATGCAATCGATTTTCAATATGCAACCTGAATTGAATTTTGGAACAATCAAATGAAAACTTCGTCTAGCTCTCATATGATACGTAATCAAGTAGTAAAACCTTCATCAATTCTTTAAAATAAATTCAATGACATGATATTTTACTCATAACCTTTTATAAGTGAAACGTACTCTGAGCTTAAACTCTAGAAAAGTCTGAAGAATACTAAGCTTTTCCCCTTTACAAAAAGACGTCATCAAAATAATAAACTCTTTAAAAGTTTGCAGATTTTTCCGCAAAAATAATCGTCTGTAGCGGTATTTTAACAACGGCCCATTCCACTATGGTTAAATTATTTTATTATTATTGTTATGCACATTCCAAATTAGCGGCAATAATATGAAGGAGTGAGCTATCGTTTTCAGATTTTGCACTCATGATTTTATAGTCACATGTCACAGAATTTACAGTCCATAATACTGTATATATGAAATAAGGTTTCTTAACAGCTGAAATTGTTGGAACAAAAAGAAATAAACGAGCTTGGCAACGGGGGCATGGCACCTCCCATACATTTTTGTTAAGAATTCAGATAAAAGACCTATAAAATGTTACTTGTTTATTTTAGTAAAGATAAGAAATGCCACACCCTAAAAAGAATAAATTTGGACAACGAAGCTGGTAGCTTCAAAAATTTTTTTTATTAAAAACTGGAAAACCTGGAGATATTAAAATGGTAGAACAATAAAATTTAGCTTCTTTATTGAAATTTGTATAGCAAATGACTAACTAAAAAAATTATTAATTTTAATTATATACATTTGTTGTTGTGATGTTTCTATATATATATATATATATATATCTATATCTATATCTATATCTATATCTATATCTATATCTATATCTATATCTATATCTATATCTATATCTATATCTATATCTATATCTATATCTATATCTATATCTATATCTATATCTATATCTATATCTATATCTATATCTATATCTATATCTATATCTATATCTATATCTATATCTATATCTATATCTATATCTATATCTATATCTATATCTATATCTATATCTATATCTATATCTATATCTATATCTATATCTATATCTATATCTATATCTATATCTATATCTATATCTATATCTATATCTATATCTATATCTATATCTATATCTATATCTATATCTATATCTATATCTATATCTATATCTATATCTATATCTATATCTATATCTATATCTATATCTATATCTATATCTATATCTATATCTATATCTATATCTATATCTATATCTATATCTATATCTATATCTATATCTATATCTATATCTATATCTATATCTATATCTATATCTATATCTATATCTATATCTATATCTATATCTATATCTATATCTATATCTATATCTATATCTATATCTATATCTATATCTATATCTATATCTATATCTATATCTATATCTATATCTATATCTATATCTATATCTATATCTATATCTATATCTATATCTATATCTATATCTATATCTATATCTATATCTATATCTATATCTATATCTATATCTATATCTATATCTATATCTATATCTATATCTATATCTATATCTATATCTATATCTATATCTATATCTATATCTATATCTATATCTATATCTATATCTATATCTATATCTATATCTATATCTATATCTATATCTATATCTATATCTATATCTATATCTATATCTATATCTATATCTATATCTATATCTATATCTATATCTATATCTATATCTATATCTATATCTATATCTATATCTATATCTATATCTATATCTATATCTATATCTATATCTATATCTATATCTATATCTATATCTATATCTATATCTATATCTATATCTATATCTATATCTATATCTATATCTATATCTATATCTATATCTATATCTATATCTATATCTATATCTATATCTATATCTATATCTATATCTATATCTATATCTATATCTATATCTATATCTATATCTATATCTATATCTATATCTATATCTATATCTATATCTATATCTATATCTATATCTATATCTATATCTATATCTATATCTATATCTATATCTATATCTATATCTATATCTATATCTATATCTATATCTATATCTATATCTATATCTATATCTATATCTATATCTATATCTATATCTATATCTATATCTATATCTATATCTATATCTATATCTATATCTATATCTATATCTATATCTATATCTATATCTATATCTATATCTATATCTATATCTATATCTATATCTATATCTATATCTATATCTATATCTATATCTATATCTATATCTATATCTATATCTATATCTATATCTATATCTATATCTATATCTATATCTATATCTATATCTATATCTATATCTATATCTATATCTATATCTATATCTATATCTATATCTATATCTATATCTATATCTATATCTATATCTATATCTATATCTATATCTATATCTATATCTATATCTATATCTATATCTATATCTATATCTATATCTATATCTATATCTATATCTATATCTATATCTATATCTATATCTATATCTATATCTATATCTATATCTATATCTATATCTATATCTATATCTATATCTATATCTATATCTATATCTATATCTATATCTATATCTATATCTATATCTATATCTATATCTATATCTATATCTATATCTATATCTATATCTATATCTAGATATAGATATAGACTCATCAGGCCTTAAAATATGTTTTAATTTTACAGCAAAGTGATTCTTGTTGCTATAGTAGTTTTTGTCTAAAGTTAATGTTTGATAGCACATTTAAAAGACAAATTAAATAAAAAACGGTGCGCGGTACCGGATTAAAATTAGCACTTAAAAAACTGTTATTACAATAAAAAGGATTTTATATTAAAATATCGCAATGCCAATTTTTTTAATTTGAATTTTACTATTATGTTTTACGACATTCCTATAAGCGGACATCTCTCATATGCGGACAAAAAGTAGGTAACCATCGGTGTACGCTTATGGGAGCTTTCACTGTATATAAATGTTGCCACACCCACAAATCATTAAAAATGCTATATAGCAGACGGTTTTTGTCGAAGAAGACTAAAATTTTGCAATTTACTTCATATTGTTACTGTCGGAAACTCTTAAAAATGGGCGTGGTCGCACTTTATATACGCCCAATTTTCAGAAATCATTATATTTCCTAAGTTGCACACGTTTTGATGGTGAAATTGGGTATGAAGGTGCAATGGGAATAAGAGGCGGTCACTATATATATAAATTTTGACACGCCTACTTTTTGACACATCTATTACGTAAGGACTCTGAAACTGCTTTACCAATTTGTATGAAATTTTCAGCGAAACGGAAGCAAAATATTAAAGTGTTCCTATGAAATATGGTGCCGATTGAAAAAGGGGCGTGACACCTCAAATATACCCAAATTTATGATATCAAGTAGCTTTGGAAGTATATGTTGCACATCCTCGCAATAAGGTTTCATGAAATTTCAGGAAGTTATGAAACACATTCCAAGGATAGTTTATGCATTGGAAAATGGGGCGTAGCACATCTCATACAACCCAAGTTTGCGATATCAAATAGCTTTGGAGTTAAAGGTCGCATAGTCTCGGAGTTTAGTATTCGACCTGAATGTACACATGCAGCTTCACTGATAACATTTTAGGGGCGTTGAACAAAGGGGCGTGTCACCCTATATCACCCGAATTTGAGATATCGAATAAGTTTGGAGTTATAGGTCGGACAGCTTCGGAATTCAGTATTCGACCTTGAATTAGACATGCATTTTCACTAAAAACATTTTATGGGTGTTGGAAGGGGGGCGTGACAGCAACACGCTAGTTTTTAGCTAGTATGCATAAAAAATTTGTATGGGAGGTAGGTGTGGTTTCAGTTCGATTTGGATGATGTTGGAGTCGAATGTCATCTAAAGTTTAAACTCGATTTCATCGTATTTTCGGATTTTAAAGTGCCGATGGTGTTGGAGTCGAAAGTCATCTAAAGTTTAAACTCGATTACCTAGTATTTTCGGATTTTATAGTGCCATTTTTTTCTCCTGAAAAGAGAGTGGGAGATGTTTGTTCACTGTGCACATATATCGGTAACCGGAGGAGTGTTTTCTTGAAGAAACAGTGAGAATTGAGTGACTTAGTCCTCAGCTGTCCGTTACGATTGTAGCTTGTCGACGTCTAGCTTTCTCTGTGTAGCGCTTCGCACATACGCTTACGGATCTTGGCTGTGATAAGTTAATGATCCGACTCTAAGCTGGCACCGTGGATCGTGTATTCATCGAATACATTAGAAGAGTGTTTTCCTTCAGTTAAAACGTGACAAGTTTGGTTGCGCATTTTTTTATCATGGTATAGCTATTAGGGCTTATGACTTATGGCTTTATGTTACTTATGACTATGTTTCGTGCTGCGGTGAAGACAATCAGCTCCATTCAGTTTTTGAAGGTGTTGTCATAGAAGCTGAGCTTTTTGACTGTTGCAACAAATATGATATATTTGCCTTGCTCATCTTAGTGTTGAAGTCATTAAGCACGACTTTTATATCATCACAAGCGTCTTCAAAGTGCTATAAGAAAGTTTTCTTGAACTCATGATCTACATGTCATATAAGGCTTATTATTATTATTATTTTATTATTATTTATTTATTCCTTCGAATTACCGGCACAACAAGATTAAAAATCTTATGAACAGTACCGGCATTTAAAATGTACATAACACAAATTATATATTTAACTAAATACAGAATTAGCTTAATAATATGGACAATGTAATATTTAAATGATTATTTTATGATTGTGGTATTAAAACATAACTTAATAATAAAATATAAGTATTAAAATTAAAATATTAAAATTTGATTTTGATATGCAACTTAAAATGAAACAAAATTTAAAATGAAACAAAATTTAAAATAACGTTTAAACAAATATTTCTTGAAAATCTTTTACACAGAAGAAAAGTATAATGATAAGTGTTTTTTAAACAGCACGGCGTTACTTAAGGATCTTAAACTATTAGGGATGTCGTTCCAAAGACGGATAGATTGTACATAAAATTGTCTTTCAGACGTGAGACAAGTATGACGTGGATTATTAATTTTGTTTGTGCGACTAGAGCGAGAAAAAGTTAATCTTGAATACAGATAAGTGGGTTCAGCAGTATAGATTATCTTATGCAAAAATATAAGTGTGCGGTAGTTTAATAAATTATCAAAGGTCATATTGTAGATTTTTTTGGCATAGATTGAAACATGGTCTCTTCTTTTTAGTCCATAAACATATCGAGCAATATTATTGAATAAAACATTTAGTTTATGCTTATCGAAACTGTCGCAGTGTGCAAAAATTTCACAACCGTAAAGCAATGTTGGAACAAGATAGCTTTTTGCAAGTAGAAGCCTGATATGGAGTGGCGTGAAGTACTGGGTTGTCCAGAGTGCGCGGAGTATACTGTATACCTTACCGACAGCAATATTAATATGATTATGCCAGGTTAGAGTTCTATTAAAAGTTACACCTAAATTTTTCGACGTCTCAACATAGTCAATATTGCATCCATTTAGTGTAAGCTGAGGGACTGCAGAAATATCAATGTGTTTTTTTGAAATCACTAGGCATTTGGACTTCTTAGGATTAAGGCTCAAACTGTTATTTCGTGCCCACGCTCCTACACTCTCAAGTGCGTTATTAAGATGGATAGTAAAGTTGCTTATGCTGTCTTTTTTACAAGATGCATACAACTGTACATCGTCAGCGTAAATATGAATTTTAAGATTGTCTAAGACACTGGGAAGGTCATTGATATATATACAGAATAATAGAGGACCCAATACTGACCCTTGGGGGACACCCTTCCTGACAGGGAGAAATGGCGACGAAACATTATTGACAAAGACAGCTTGCGATCTATTAGTAAGGTACGACGAGATAAGGTTAGCAGCGGTTACAGAAAAATTAAACATTCGATTAAGTTTGGTCAGTAAAATACCATGATCGACAGTGTTAAAGGCTTTAGAGTGGTCCAAGAGTACTAAAAAGCTCACTTCATTGTCGTCCAAGCTAACTCGTAAGTTCTCAGTCACATCAACAAGAGCAGTTGCACAGCTATGCTTGGCTCTAAATCCAGATTGTCTATCAGTCAGAAGGCTGTACTTGTCAAGATAAGCATTAATTTGGTGGCACATTATCTGCTCCAGCGGTTTCGAAATAAATGGAAGGATAGCAATTGGACGGTACTCATCTTGAGTTTTCGGTATGGGTATTATTTTAGCCCTCTTCCAGCTCTCCCCCTGAAAGCAGACTTAGTAAGCACAGTATTAAAAATATGTGTAAGAAACGGCAGAATGCGAGGGAGAAGAATTCTCAAAAAAGTTGGATTGATTTCATCACAGCCAACAGCATTTGACTTGATTGACAGAATACTTTTAAGTACGTCAGTTTGACTTACACATTCAAAATTGAAATTATGGTTAGCATTATATGAGCTCGTTAGTCGCTGATATATATTTTCACATACATATGGCAGTGATGTCCCAATGAACTTTTCATTTAAATCGTCAACATTAACATTATCACAGTCTCCATCGCTTTTCCTGCCAATACCAATACTACGTATTTCTCTCCATTTCTGTTTACTGTCTACAGCAGAACTAAACTTTCTACCATAATATTTATGTTTTGCAGTTTTAACTTCCTTCACAACTAACGCACGCAAACTTTTAAACTCTTCATATAAAAATGGTGTTTTAAAGCGTTTCCATCTATTGTAAGCATTGTTGCGATGTAGTATTCGATTTTCAATTAGTTTATTAAACCAGGGCCGTTGCTTATGCTTGATCTGAGCATGTTTAATAGGAACAAATTCACTAAAAAGTTTATTTATATTGCTTTGGATGTATCCAACCTGATCGTCAGCCGAGGTCATATCATATATTGAAGTCCAGTTTACATTGGTCACAGCAACTTCAAGACGATCATAGTCGATGTTTTTAAAGTCACGATAGCTAAAATAACGTATGGCATCTGTCATTTGGAAATCATAAACAAGAAATATCAGGTCATGCTTAGAAAAGTTTGGAACAGAAAGTTGGTCATATAAAATAATTTTTGTTTTTACGCTCACTAAGAATAAGTCAAGTAGAGTGTTGTTTGTCTTTGTGTAGTGAGTTGGCATAATTGTATTTACTGGAAAAAGATCTAAAACTTCCATGCTTTGCATTAATATGCTTTCAGTGAGTAAGTTACTATTAAAATCACCGGATATAACAATTTCTGTGAAGGGTAAGGCAATATTCACAAGCATGCTTAAAAAGGGAGTAAAATCAATAGAGCGATTCGGTCGGTAGACACAGCCGAGAAGCAGGTTACTATCACCGTTTGTAATTACCACAAACACATATTCAATATTACTGTCCGATGACGATTTAAGTAGTATCTTACACGAAACATTATCTCTAACATAAATTGCTACCCCACCAGCATGTCCTATCCCGTCCGCACGAAATATTTTATAATTATGTGTAAAAATTTAGACTTCATGCGAATTATGTAAATTTTTCGTTCACTTTTATTTTCAATTAACGGTTTTTCGATTCTTCAATAAGTTTTCATGTACCAATGCTATCGTATTAAAAAACTTTCTAACGTTAATTTTACTTCGATCAAAGACTTTTCCTTCAAACGATGGGTTTATTTAAAATTAAAAATGAATATATTCTCAAATGGTTGTAGTACTTAGAAATATAAAATGCAAACTCAAACATTATAGATTTATTCTTTAAAATGTAGCAGTTTAAACGAGCTGTTTCATTGAATTTTATTTTTATTTATATTCATATATTCTATACAATCCAATCAGCAGCAACAACAAAAGCATTAAAAAAGAACATTGAGCATTTTTATTAATCTTTTAAGGTATCATTCGAAGTTTTATCCTGAAAATATGCAACACTGGGAAGTATCAATAAAATTTTGTGATGCAAACATTTAAATTAAATATTAAATTTAACAACATTTATTAAAAAAAAAAGAAGAAGAAACATACACACCGACGCACATGCTGCAATAAAACAGACAGGTGCAAAAAATAACTATCCTTCACAAACAGAACAACAGCAGGATAACAACAAGAGCAACAAAAATTATTGCACAGAGGTACTTTATATGCAAGAGAGAACATGCATGTGCCACAAACACATACATACACACACACACACACACACACACACACATACATATACGAACACCTACCCACCCAACAACGCAGACTCACAAACACTCTGGCACTTACAACACTACAATAAGTGCCACAAAACACTCAAAACTCGACCTATCATTATGCTGTCTAACACGTTTAGCACATAATTCTTCTACCAAATTGACAATATTCTAAAATGTTAACGGAAACAGGAAACTCAACATCAGCAGCAGCAGCAGCAGCAGCAGCAGCAGCATGAGCAAAGCACAATACGTTAAATAAAGAGTGCTACAATATGGCGCCACTTCCGCTTCTTCCAAAGCCCAACTCACACCACACACACTCACAACCATGCATATATGATATGTACACGTGCGTTGTTGCCACACTGCCGCATCATGCTTGTATGTGTTAGTAATATATTTTTTTCTTGCCATCAGTGATGTGTTTAGAACGTCAGATATTGAAGGTCCTTGCCATGCCTAGACCTATCTTCACAAGCTCATAACCCACCACACCCCACACCCCACACCCCTCCCACCACTCACCTTCACTCTAGCTATTTGTAGATGCTGTTGTCGTGTCCTGTCATGTCAGCCTCTTAACTGCACAAATGCCATTTTAAGGCAACAAAAATTCCAATAAAGCTTCAATTTTATTTAAGCCCAACAGCAGTGCCATCAACATTCAGTTCACCATCACGACCAGCACCCATCCTCCGTAGAAAAATCAACGATATGTTGAAAAAAAAAACGTATAAAAAATAAATGAAAAATCACCCACATGTAGATACTTCATGTTGACCCCTCACTCACCGCTCGAACAGTCAGCCAGTCACTCATTCTCTCACTCACCACTTCAATATCCTGTTTGGCTGTTAACCCAACCTGTTTGTCCAGCACCCACTGTTGTTAGATTTGGTTGGCAGCTCCTTCTTATTTTTGTTGGGTCGCTTTGCCACCTGCGCTCAATTTAATTTTTATTAATTTTATTGAATTTTTTGCAATATTTCAGATCATATTGAAAATCATTGGCAACCTAGAAGAGCTGTTGAAATCAATTTTTTTGCGCCATCGGATATAAAAAATATAGGCACATTTCTTATTACATTCAAATTTTGCATAATATATATTAACGTAACGACCTATATGAGAGTAATGGTGTGTGTGTGTGCTTGTGAGTGTGTGTATGTGCTGGTGTTTGCTTTGGTGTGTGGTTATTGTGCACACTCATACATAGCACTTGGGTATCACTAACATTGTTCAATATTAAAGTCTCGAATAAAAAAAAAAGCAGCTGGCAGATATCCAGAAATATTTTTATGATACTTATACATTTTTTATACCGTAGAAGTTAGATTTTTTTTTGTAATTTCTTAAGAGTTGTCAAGAAAGTTTGGAGAAGTAGCTGCAAATATGAAGAAAATATTAGTTTAACCTTCAAACGCACTTCATGTTGTGCAATGCGAAAGCTGTTTATGTGTTAATCTTATATAATGCTTTATTACCAGACCAGATTTTAGCGTTAGCCCGAAGCAAGGGCGGCATTTTTGGGGTTCAAACCCCCATAGAATTTAAAGTTACTTACTTACTTACTTACTTAGTTGGCGCTACAACCGTATGTCGGTCTTGGCCTCATCTAAGAGTTTGCGCCAGTTATTTCTGTCTTTCGCTTGCTGGCGCCAGTTGGAAATTCCAAGCTTCGTCAGGTTGTCCTCTACTTGGTCTTTCCAACGAAGATGCGGTCGTCCTCTTCTGCGTTGACCGCCGCTGGGTACCGAATCGAATGTTTTCTTCACTGGAGCATCGTCTTTCATGCGCTGAACCTGACCGAGCCAGCGAAGCCGCTCGATTTTAATGCGCTTGACTATGTCGATGTTAGCGTATAGCTCATACAGTTCATCATTCCACCGTATTCGGTACTCGCCATTGACGCAGATTGGTCCGTAGATCTTGCGAAGAATGTTTCTCTCGAATGCTCCTAAAGTCTTTTCATCTAAACTGCTCAGCGTCCAGGTTTGTGATGCATAAAGTAGGACGGGCATGATGAGCGATTTATAGAGCGTGATTTTCGTTTGTCGAGAGAGGGCTCTGCTTCTCAATTGCCTACTGAGCCCAAAGTAACACCTGTTGGCAAGAGTTATTCTTCGTTTGATCTCAATGCTGATGTCGTTGGTTGAAGAATTTAAAGTTATAAAGGAAAATTTTAAAATTAAAAAAGAGCCTGGAATTGCATTTCAGAATTCACAAATTGAATAATTTTTTGAATAGGCAAGCAATTTTACCATAGTTTTTCTTCAAAAACTTAACCTAAAAAGCTTGTAACTAAAATCATGTAAAAAAATTTTATATTTTTTTCAAAACTCATAGCCGATACACATTGACTGCGAATAGCGACGAACGCCAATTGTCAAAAAATAGAACGCATGTTTGCTTATGAAGATGTATTTTTTGAAGACAGCACGACAAAGAGAGAACACGACCACAATTGTTGCTGCCGCAGACTTCAATCTATTTCTAATTTGATAGACGACAAGAGCGAACATAGCAGAGTTTGTTTATGTTTTGTATGAAATACAGATTGTCGCTGTTGCGTTCATTATAATCAAGTCGTTGAGCATACTGCGACATTTCTCTCTGACGGCAAGTTTTCGTTTTGTCGGTGGACGACTGTTGCAGTCAATGTGTATCGGCTATTACTCTAAAAAAAAATATATTACACCATTTTCATTTTCATTAAAAATATTGTAAAATTTCACGACTCTTAGTGGCGATTTCGTGAAAAGATCACGCTATGCAGCTGAATTTCTCAATTTTGTCTCAAATTCAGAGTGTTTTTTTAAAAATTAGTATATTTTCTCTACTTTTCCCACTATTTCAGCGTCCTGTTGCTCAGAGAGTCCTTAAACGCTCTAACAGCCATATTTTACGCTATTGGAGCAGATGTTATGCTTGAACTAAAATAAAAACCTTTGCTTTAACGTAATATGATTTCGAAGAGTTTATTCGAACAAGTGTCAAATTATATAAAACTTAAACAGTAGGTCGGTCAAAGATAAATTACTCAAGACTACTGAAAATGGAAAGAGTAGCGCCTTCCGAAGCATTCTGTCTAGTCTGCTGTGTGATTGACTCTATATGAGGGCTGGATATTTCAGAAAAATTTTACTTTTTCAGTATAAATTTATTAAGAAAAGTACGTAAGCATCACGAAAACGTTTTAAGTACATTTTTATGCACATACTTTTTATAATATTGCCTTGATTTTTTTTTGCTTTTTTTTAAAAGTCTTAAAGCTTTATTTTTAAAAGTTTAAAGCGATATTTTTATAATATTGCCTTGATTTTTTTGCTTTTTTTAAAGTCTTAAAGCTTTGTTTTTTAAAAGTCTTAAGCTATATTGTCATAATATCGCCTTGATTTTTTTCCTTTTTTTTAAAAGTCTTAAAGCTTTGTCTTGACAATGTTGGGACAAAGTGAAACCTATTAAAAATGAATTCAATAAACCACTTTTTTCCAGCATTTACAGAATTTCATAGGAAGTTGTATCTACTTCACATTCTTTATCTTTATGTTGAAAGAATATTTTTGATTCAAAACGTAATCAAAACAAGGTGCACAAATTGTCTGTTTGTAGATTATTCTATATTCCATAGAAGTTTCTCCTCAATGTAGAGAATTTTTACATGATTTAATGAACTCACGTCTTGATGTCGTTGCAACGTTATCAATACAGCTTCTTAGTTTAGAAGACAAGTATATACTTAAATATAAGAGATGAAGGTATGATAAAAGTTAAATTGAAAAAAATGATATAAAAACAGAAATAATTTGAAGAAAAACTGTATTGATTTGAAGCTCGTTTGCAACATTCTATAGCATGGTTTCTTAAATTTGGAGAAATATAAGTTAAAATACTTGGATATTTCATAGAAATAAATGTAAGTTTTTCTTTTTTTGTACACCACAAGTGATTTAGTTTAAAGATTCTTTTCTTATATTTCTAGAAAAAGGCTTTAAAATAGCGCTGGGTGCCCCATAGCTAACTAAGCGCTCTCTGAGCGTAACTTTTCACATGTACTCAAAACTCACAACAGAAGAGAATATAATTCAGTCTTTCGCTGACGGGGATGATGTAAAGACCCAAGAACAATATAAAGAAGATCACGCCTTCAGTGCGCAGAAATGGCAATCTACTGCGCAGGTCTACGTCATAAGTGAAAATACATCCAAACAATAATATCACATAAACAACAAACGAAACTAAACAAATGAATCTGATTGGCTAATTGGGAAACAAACGAAATACACACAAAGAAACAGCCAAACTGCTCTCAAAATAAATCAAACAACATAGCTATTTTTTTGTGAAGGGGTCAACACGGAAGTCTACACCCCAATAAGGTATAAAATTTTTATCAAAGATAGTAATGAAAAATATTAAAAATTTTTGTGTACAAGCGTTGTTTATTGATTTAAATTTATTTCTTTTAAAAAACCAAGATTTTATAAGAAAATTAGGAGATTTTTTAATCGAATACCCACCCCTATTTAAATTTTTTTGCTACGTTTTTTTCAGTCAGTTTGACTCTCTTTTCTCTTGCACTTCTGACGTCACATGCACGTGCTCACAAAGAAAGCGGACATGAGCAAGGCGGAATCTTGAATATATAATTCTTGGCAAAGACCTATGTCGGAAATTTTATGTACACTCTTAAAAAGCCAACTTTTTGGTTTGCATATATTTTTTATTTTCTCAAGTTTCAATATAATTCATACATATTGCCTACTAAGATTGTTTGCATTATTTTTTTCATATTATTTGTATTCATTAATTTTTTTATACTTAATTTTTTGAGGTTTTGATTATAATTTTAATGATTCGTATATATTAAGATTTAATAATATTAAAACAAAAACAAAACAAAACACCTAAAAAACAATGTTTGGCTCTGAATCGCAATGCGATTTCTGTTCTGCAGAGAATCTTTCTTGCGAAGCAGAATGTGTTGTTTGCCACTGCAAGAAAACTAATATAATTTATTTAATGACATAGAAGAAATAGTGAAAAATACCAATGACCAAAAATAAAAAATAAACATATATTACAGTATGTATGGAGGTATAAAATTTCAAATTTAGATTATTGTGACAACTATTTCGCTCAGGGTGCGCCATTCGAGAGCACACCAATACTAACAAAATAAAATAAAATGTAACTGTGCTAGAATGCCCAGCCCAGTGCTGCCACTTTGTGAGTAATTCCTCAAAACATGAGGAATTTAAAGTGGCTGTGAATAATTTTTGAGGAATTTTATTTTGAGGAATTTTTGAGGAATTTGAAAATTTTTAGAATTTTTTTTTAATATATTTATATACAAAAAATCTTTGGCAGCACCTTTTTCTGGATGGTAGACACAAACATACCTATAAAAGAAACTGAACTTTTCGATTGCGTTTCCCCGTCACTATAAAAAAAAAATTGAAACAAGAGCAAAAGAACTTTGTAATTGGCGTACGGTTTTAGATAAAATCAGTTTAAGCATAAAATAAATACAAGAAAAAGAATACATGGTTGCAGTCTGCATCGAAAGCAAAGGTATGCATTGACTATTTTTTCTATTGTAGCAATTATCGATTAACTCTTTAAATCAACAAGAAAATTTTTAAGACATTGGCAAATTTTGACCATATTTTTATTTTGACTAATTTTTATGTGACACCGTTAGTTTTGCGAAATCCGACTTAGTGATGCCATATTACATCATCGTCCTTATTGGGTTAAAGATATTTTAGAGCAGTCCGTCAAGTTTTTTACCTCGATTATTTTTTAGATCCAGAGTCGTATTAAAGATGAGTTTTTAATATAAAAAATTCAGTAGATGTATTTATGTTTTTAAATTAAGAAAAAGTAATATCATTACTATTTTTCTTTTTTTTCTAATGCATCAGTTTAGCGAGTGTTTAGTAAATAATAACACTAGTTTGAGAAACCGACTCGATAGAAAAACAGTTTTATCATTTAAATTTACTAAAGAAGGAAATAATAAAAATAGTGATGCCTTATTTGAATCATATAAAAACATGTTTGAATTGAATTGGAAAAATAGATATCCATATATAAAATTTGTGCTTACAATAAATGTTCCCTTACGCACACGTTACATTACCAATAAAAACTGCCCTTGGTTTACACAGTCTGTCAAATTAGCACTTAAAAAACGGAACAGAGCTTACAGCAAGTGGAAGCGGCATACCAATTTATTAAACTGGGAGGAATATAAAAAAGCCAGAAATGAAGCTACAAATTCTATAAGAGTTTCCAAAAAGTTGTACTTTATGTCAAAATTAAATCCAATTTTACCATCTAAACAGTTGTGGAAAAACCTGAAGAGCTTCGGTGTATATAATAAAGAAACCGAACCGTGTGATATTAACCCAAACTTGCTAAATGATTATTTCGTTACTAATTCTACATCTACGGCCTCCTTTATATCTGCGTATGTTGATGAACCTTTCAGTATGTGTCCCTATGAGTTTCAATTTAGCACAGTGAGTAAAATGGACATAGGACGTTGTATTAAAAAAATTAAATCAAACGCCACTGGTGTTGATGGCATCAGCATTAAATTTATTAAATATATTTTACCTTATGTACTGAGTCCACTTGCACATATTATAAATCACTGTTTTACCACTTCCAGGTATCCTAATCTGTGGAAAGTAGCAACTGTTATTCCCATCGCGAAAAAAACCAATGCTTGCGTCCACCATATAAATACTTTTGACCTAATACATAATTTGCAGTCGGGCTTCCGACCTGGACATAGCTGTTCCTCTGCTGTGGTAAAAATCTTGGATGACATTAGAGTGCCATATGATATGGGCCATTTGAGCTTACTCTGCCTGTTAGACTTTTCTAAAGCGTTTGACACCGTGAACCATTTTTTACTGTGTAGAAAACTCATGCATAACTTTGGTTTTTCTGATACGTCTGTTCGTTTCATGTTTAGCTATTTAAATGGCAGGTCTCAAAGAATAAGGGTAAAAAACAATTTCTCGTCTTTTAAAGTTACCACAAGTGGAGTTCCGCAAGGCTCAGTTCTTAGCCCAATTCTGTTTACCATGTTCATAAATAATATTTTTAGAACATGCAATCATGTAACCATGCATGCTTATGCTGATGACCTGCAGTTGTATATCTTCAGACCCAATTTTCTCTCTAAAGATTTATGTGCAAGAGTTAACGAAGATTTAAATTTGGCGGCAAATCGGGCCAAAGCTAATATGCTGGAATTGAACCCTCTTAAATCGTATGTGTTACCGATTTCACAAACACCTTATATGAATCCCGATGTTCCCCCTATTTTCCTAAATGGCGTTGAGCTAAAATTTGTAAGAAAGGCTACTAATCTCGGCTACCAAATAAACTCGTCGTTGTCCTGTGAAGATCATGTAAACTCCTGCGTTAGTAAAATTTATTATGTTCTCAGAAATCCTCGGATAACTGCTGCGTTCGTACCTGTTGAAACTAGAAAGAAGCTTGTCTTACAGCTGTTATTGCCAATATTTACTTATGCGGAAGTCATTTATAGCAAACTTGACTCGAGATCAATGCACAAAATTCAAGTTGCATTTAACAACTCTACATGCTATGTTTATGGTCTTCGGAGGTATGAGCATATAACACCCTTTAATAAACAGTTACTAGGCCGTAACTTGCTCAGCTATCTTGAAGCAAGAAATTGCATTTTCTTAGATAAGGTCATCCACTCTCGTTGTCCAAGATATCTATTTGAGAAGATAACATTTTGTAGGTCAAATAGAAGCATGAACCTTGTTATTCCGAGGCATAACTACCTAAACTCTAGCCGATTGTTTTTCGTTAGTGCCATAAGACTATGGAATTCACTTCCAAGAAACATTAAAACAATTTCCAACCCTAAGCACTTTAAGCATTTAATCTTCACCTATTTCTCTTAACTCTATCTCTCCTTTTTCTGATCTTGTTATCCTTTACTAAAACTTAAATTAATTTTTAATTACTTTCTTAAAATTTTTTCCTTTCAATATAAATTTTTTGGCATTATTATCTTATTAATTTTTATATATATTTGAAACAGTTTTCTTTCGTAATTTTATCCTCGAATAATTGAATTGTATTCCGTTTTATATGATGACTCGGTAAAATAATCTAAAATTTTTTGAATTAATATCTTTATAATTACTTTAATAATTATAGTAATAGTTTATTATAGTTTATTTAATTAGTTGTTATCTATTTTATATGCGGCATGTAAAATATTTAAGTCTTAAATGTCAACAATTTGTCTAAATAAATAATAAAAAATAATAATAACTAAAAATTAAAAAAACTATACGTTAAAACTAAAAATTCTTAACATTTTTTTAAGGAACTCATAAAGCGTTTTAACCCCTTGACGACGATTGGATGAAAAATATCCCTTTTAAATTTTTCGGTCGCGTGAGCACAATTTTCGAGATATTTTCATAAAGTTAGGCTTAAAGGGTGAGAAATCAATGTGGCTTTTAACGTGTGTCATTTTTTGAACTTGTTTCAATTTTAAGAGAAAGAAAAAACTGGGTAGTCAAAATATATTTTTTTCTATAGGTATGTATTAATACCGATTTCTCAGAGTCAGATACCACAAACGATTTTCAAATACGAGCGAATATATGTTTTCATCCAAATTATGTCAAAATCTTTATGAAGCTACTCCAACAAAGTAAAAAATAAATTTTCCGGATTGGTTTTTCCGAATTTTTTCAATACTTAAAGTAAAAAAAATAACAAATTCACGTTTGTATAGAAATATGCCATCAGTGATGGCATACAAAAAAATGTTAAAATTTACAGAGGTTTGCTAGAGGTCTCAAAGGGTTAATATAGATATCTAATAAGATAAAAAATATGTAGGAAAAAATATATCTGTTTATGTTTACTTGATGAATAAAATATCGTTTGAAACTATTTTTTTGAGGAATTTCATTAAAATTTGAGGAATTTTTGAGGAATTTTGGTATTAAAAAGTGGCAGCACTGGCCCAGCCCTGCTTTAAAACATTTATGCTCAAACGCGCACAAATGTGCAGAGAAGCGTTTGTGCTTTCACACGTATATAAAGCTGAAGCATACAAATAATCATCATAGTTCGCTCTGGCCAGTGTTGCCAGATGCCTTTCACTATTTACCCCTAGATTGGATTTCAAATCCCCCTAAAATTACCCTAAAATTTTTTTCAAAAAACATGCAAAAGTTTCATTGGAGTCAACTGAAAAATAGTGCAAATGCAATGCAAGCCTATGCATTTCAGGGGTTGAACGTCTTTAACAAGGGCAGAAAGTTGCTTCATAGAAACCAAAATCAATTGTTGAATGTAAAATTGACCTAAAAATTAAGTCTTACTTTTGAAAGGAGACTCCGTCTCCCACTATTTGAAATATTTTTGGTCATATCTTTTTTATCTATGGTTTTTCCCATACTTGCTTTGTTTTTACACGGAATCAATCAATTGCAAGTTAAGCGCGTAGCAAGTTTAAAATCAAGTGGGAAATGATTGGTAATTTCTTTGAAGTGCTGCCAATTCAGCTGTTTTTATAAAGTGTTGCTGAAATTCTCAAGTAGCCAAATATCTACTTTTCTTAAATTTTACCATAATTATAAGGAAAAGTAAGAAAACTTTATTTCCAAAAGTCATTTTTCAAATACCCCTAAAAAACCCCCAAAAAATTAAATCTCCCTAAAAAATCCCCTAAAGATTCAACACCCCTAAAACCCCTCAACACAGTAAAAAACCCTAAATCTAGGGGAAAATCCCCTAACCTGGCAATACTGGCTGTGGCATTTGAAGCGGTGAGGACTGCGTCGCTTAGTTTCTTAAATGCACGCAAAAAAAGTTATGCATAAACTATAAAATAAGTTGTTAATTACGACAGTAATTATATTTTTTGTGTAGGTAATTTTGTTATAAATGATTTCTGCTATGATCAAGTAAAATAATTTTTATTATGAATGCTTTTAATGAATCGCAATTTTTGATTTGCTACACATCATTACTTAGCACAAGAAAATAAATCAGATTAAAAATTTATATCATTTAATTAAATAAGATTCATCAAACCACAACAAAACAAAAAACCACATCATAAGTATTCAGAAAAATAACGGATCATAAAAATAAGAGCCCAATTAACAGTACACGTGAACACCCTTAAGAGTTTTGCTCAATTCAAAACTAAATCATTCAAGAGTTTCACTTGTATTTAAAAAGAAATTTAAATATCGAAGAACTGTGCAAAAGAACGCCAAAATAACTGATTTCTCTCAGTGAAAAAGCTTAAAGCTCTCTAACACAGACGCAAAAATGCCAATGTTGTAGAATGAGTACCACCCCAGTGGGCATTTTAGCTAGCGATACGCAAAAGAAAGCATGCTAGAGTAGTGCTCTTATTGGCTCAATATACCTTCCATGCTCGCTGTATTGATGAGTGCTTCTGTAAGGCCTACCTTTTGAAGGTTTGGTGCAGAGTTGGGCGTAGTGCACTAAATGTTGAGTGCACTCAGCCTTTCACTAGCACTAAATCTATTTCTATTTTCTATAAATTCTATTTTTCACTATTTTTTTAACAGCTTTTTAAAACACTAAGTGATAGTCTCTTCACTATCACTAGGGATTTCAGTGGTAGTGTTATATTGTTGCACTATAACTAAATTGAGTGGTAGTTATTAAATCTCCACTACACTCAAATGGTGCAAAATTTGAACAGCCACTAAATGAAAGCTGCTATTGAAAGTTTTTCCACTCAACTTTCAAATATGACTGGTTTTAAAACTTTTTCAGTTTGATTCGAATTAAAAACAAATCTATAATTAAGAAAAACTATTCTTCGAGCTTCTGGTCATATATGTACGTTTACGAAGAAAACAACAACAACAGCTCTGAATGAGCATAACCAAGCTAGGATCAGATAGACAGTTTATATAAAATTGGTGTTATTTAAAATAGTAATTTCATGAAATTTAAATTGCTTACAGCAAATAATTGTTAGCATAGCTTATTTTTCTTGTTTTACTTAATATTTTTTTATTTTACTAAGAATAGCATAGAAACATACAAATGTGTGTGTAATATTTAAATACTCAATACTACGAGGAAACTGTTCCTGTTTTCTTTCAATTGAGTGATAACTTTCTGTGCTGTACCACTATTAGTGCAAGTATTTTTTTTTGCACTATTTATTTAGTGAAAAAAAAAAAATGTTCCACTAAGCTGTAAACATTTTTTTTCCACTATTCTTACATGAATTTGAGTGAGAAATTTTTCACTATCACTATCACTCATGTATAGTGAGGCTTTTATTTTTCAATTCAGCAGTCAAAAATAATAGAAGATAGAGAATAATTTTACACTATTAGTACATGTAAGCTGAAACTGCAAATTTAGTGCACTACGCCCAACTCTGGTTTCGAGTCTTTTCATGTTATTTTATATGAAAACATTTTTAAAAAAATTTAGAAAAAATTATTTATGATCAATTCAATAAAAAAAATCAAAACTTTAAGGAAAAACCAAAAAATTTTTTTTTGTCCGAGTTGGGTCGCGAACCCAGGTCTCCGAAATCTAACACATTACATATCACATTATATGAAAACTTTTATATGGAAAAATTTTAAGTCTTTTCTATTATTTTTAAATGAATAAATTTTACAAAAAAATTCCAAAAATTTTTTAAATGAACAAAAAAAAATTGTAAAAAATAAAGGTTTTAAAAAATATACAAAAAAAAATTTTTTTTGGTCCGAGCTGGGTCTCGAACCCGTGCTCCCGAAAGCTTACTTTAATTTGTAATCATGCAAAATAAGCTGAAATTCGTTAACAACTGCGGTACACGAATGGATAAGATGACGGACCGCCAGATGAGAGGACGTTGGGTTAAATCTGGAAATTGTCAAAAGTTTTTTTATTTCAAGTTGATATTTATATTGCTTTTCTTTCTAATGTACATTCTCAAAAAGGGCTTCTAGCAGGCTTCTTCTAGAGTCGCGGGAGAGGAAGGTCAAGAAAATTTTCTCGTTTCATATAAAAAAGTTAATGGGCTTGGAAATGAGTACGGAAGGGCTAAGAAATCCATATGATGGCCTGCTAGAAGCGCTTCAAAGCCCTTCTTTTGCCCACTCGGACTGCTTTAAAACTACTTACAAAGTGAACGATTCTTAATGAAGCAAATTAAGCGACGATTGTTCAACAACTGCAATGGTCGAATGGATAAGCTAATACACTTACACTCACGCGGCCGAGGTTCAAGTCTCCGGATAGTGGTAATTTTTCAATTTAATTTAATGTTAATAAAAATAATAATGTTTGCAGTTTTCCAAAAGTATTAAAATAAGAATTCTCACAGGATGCTGTTTAAAATCTTAATAATAATTTTTCTTTGCAAAAATTACAAAATTTTTCCAGGGATTTGATGAAAAATTTTTTATTTTTAGAGAAAATTTTTCTTTAAGTTATAGCCGATAATTAATATACGGTAGAAAATTTCTTATTTTAAGCGAAAATTTTTCTCTTAATTATAGCCGATGATAAATAAATGGTAGAAAAACTTACTCAAATGTAATAAGATTTCAACACAATTGCGCTAAGTTTCATCAATTTAGCGAAATAGTTCGTAAATGATTGGATAACTTGCCTCACTAATTTTCACACTTCTGTCAACAATTTAACGAAAAATATATGCTTAATTTTTACAAAATCGACCATGGCGCTAAATAAAGCCCGATTTTCTAACGAATGGGTGCTATTTTTCTAGATTTTCTGGAAAATTTCGTTTCAAGTTAAAAAACCAAAATTTTTTCAACCAAATGCGTTTTTAGCTTTCGATATAATAAAAACCGAAATGTTTTTTGTTGAAATTTACGTTATTTTAAACGACTGGTTTGACAAAAGAACGGAAAATTTTATATCGTTTACTCGTTAAATCGTTTTTTGAGATAATTTTATTTTTATTTATTCGAACGAAACAAAAATAAAACTTTGGTTCATGCTTGTTTTACACTTAAGCATAAATTTCTCAATTCAAGCATTATTTTGCTTAAATTGAGCAAACTTAAAACACATGATATTAAGAAAAACTACTCATTTTAAGAAACATTTGCTTAAAACTCTAGATAATTTTTTCTAGATTCGAGTCTAATATTTACTTGTTTGAGCAGTTTGCTTGATTTATGTTAAAAATTTGCTAAAAATTAGAATTATTTGCTTGATTTGAAAAATGTATTTGCCTAGTTACTTCTTAGTGAGAAAATGCACAAAAACTATAACAAAAACCAAAACTTTTTTGGAATATTGTGATTGTATTATTGATGTAAAATAATTTCAAGCCTCTCTGTATTATAGTTTTTTACAATATATGCTAGCTAGGGATGTCAATCCCGGGATCCCGAGATCTTTTTTAAGACCCGAATATCCCGAGATTATTCGATTCGAATCCCGGGATTGTTGAAAACAATTTTTTTAATAGCTAATAAACTACCATTACAAATATCCTAATTTTAAAGATCAACGGTCGAACTAACAAGCGTTGAGGCGGAGCGGTTCTTCTACTCTGCAGGTCTAATATGCAATAAATTAAGTTCTAAGTTCCACCTAAACTTAAGAGGCATAACTACCTAAACTCTAGCCGATTGTTTTTCGTTAGTGCCATAAGACTATGGAATTCACTTCCAAGAAACATTAAAACAATTTCCAACCCTAAGCACTTTAAGCATTTAATCTTCACCTATTTCTCTTAACTCTATCTCTCCTTTTTCTGATCTTGTTATCCTTTACTAAAACTTAAATTAATTTTTAATTACTTTCTTAAAATTTTTTCCTTTCAATATAAATTTTTTGGCATTATTATCTTATTAATTTTTATATATATTTGAAACAGTTTTCTTTCGTAATTTTATCCTCGAATAATTGAATTGTATTCCGTTTTATATGATGACTCGGTAAAATAATCTAAAATTTTTTGAATTAATATCTTTATAATTACTTTAATAATTATAGTAATAGTTTATTATAGTTTATTTAATTAGTTGTTATCTATTTTATATGCGGCATGTAAAATATTTAAGTCTTAAATGTCAACAATTTGTCTAAATAAATAATAAAAAATAATAATAACTAAAAATTAAAAAAACTATACGTTAAAACTAAAAATTCTTAACATTTTTTTAAGGAACTCATAAAGCGTTTTAACCCCTTGACGACGATTGGATGAAAAATATCCCTTTTAAATTTTTCGGTCGCGTGAGCACAATTTTCGAGATATTTTCATAAAGTTAGGCTTAAAGGGTGAGAAATCAATGTGGCTTTTAACGTGTGTCATTTTTTGAACTTGTTTCAATTTTAAGAGAAAGAAAAAACTGGGTAGTCAAAATATATTTTTTTCTATAGGTATGTATTAATACCGATTTCTCAGAGTCAGATACCACAAACGATTTTCAAATACGAGCGAATATATGTTTTCATCCAAATTATGTCAAAATCTTTATGAAGCTACTCCAACAAAGTAAAAAATAAATTTTCCGGATTGGTTTTTCCGAATTTTTTCAATACTTAAAGTAAAAAAAATAACAAATTCACGTTTGTATAGAAATATGCCATCAGTGATGGCATACAAAAAAATGTTAAAATTTACAGAGGTTTGCTAGAGGTCTCAAAGGGTTAATATAGATATCTAATAAGATAAAAAATATGTAGGAAAAAATATATCTGTTTATGTTTACTTGATGAATAAAATATCGTTTGAAACTATTTTTTTGAGGAATTTCATTAAAATTTGAGGAATTTTTGAGGAATTTTGGTATTAAAAAGTGGCAGCACTGGCCCAGCCCTGCTTTAAAACATTTATGCTCAAACGCGCACAAATGTGCAGAGAAGCGTTTGTGCTTTCACACGTATATAAAGCTGAAGCATACAAATAATCATCATAGTTCGCTCTGGCCAGTGTTGCCAGATGCCTTTCACTATTTACCCCTAGATTGGATTTCAAATCCCCCTAAAATTACCCTAAAATTTTTTTCAAAAAACATGCAAAAGTTTCATTGGAGTCAACTGAAAAATAGTGCAAATGCAATGCAAGCCTATGCATTTCAGGGGTTGAACGTCTTTAACAAGGGCAGAAAGTTGCTTCATAGAAACCAAAATCAATTGTTGAATGTAAAATTGACCTAAAAATTAAGTCTTACTTTTGAAAGGAGACTCCGTCTCCCACTATTTGAAATATTTTTGGTCATATCTTTTTTATCTATGGTTTTTCCCATACTTGCTTTGTTTTTACACGGAATCAATCAATTGCAAGTTAAGCGCGTAGCAAGTTTAAAATCAAGTGGGAAATGATTGGTAATTTCTTTGAAGTGCTGCCAATTCAGCTGTTTTTATAAAGTGTTGCTGAAATTCTCAAGTAGCCAAATATCTACTTTTCTTAAATTTTACCATAATTATAAGGAAAAGTAAGAAAACTTTATTTCCAAAAGTCATTTTTCAAATACCCCTAAAAAACCCCCAAAAAATTAAATCTCCCTAAAAAATCCCCTAAAGATTCAACACCCCTAAAACCCCTCAACACAGTAAAAAACCCTAAATCTAGGGGAAAATCCCCTAACCTGGCAATACTGGCTGTGGCATTTGAAGCGGTGAGGACTGCGTCGCTTAGTTTCTTAAATGCACGCAAAAAAAGTTATGCATAAACTATAAAATAAGTTGTTAATTACGACAGTAATTATATTTTTTGTGTAGGTAATTTTGTTATAAATGATTTCTGCTATGATCAAGTAAAATAATTTTTATTATGAATGCTTTTAATGAATCGCAATTTTTGATTTGCTACACATCATTACTTAGCACAAGAAAATAAATCAGATTAAAAATTTATATCATTTAATTAAATAAGATTCATCAAACCACAACAAAACAAAAAACCACATCATAAGTATTCAGAAAAATAACGGATCATAAAAATAAGAGCCCAATTAACAGTACACGTGAACACCCTTAAGAGTTTTGCTCAATTCAAAACTAAATCATTCAAGAGTTTCACTTGTATTTAAAAAGAAATTTAAATATCGAAGAACTGTGCAAAAGAACGCCAAAATAACTGATTTCTCTCAGTGAAAAAGCTTAAAGCTCTCTAACACAGACGCAAAAATGCCAATGTTGTAGAATGAGTACCACCCCAGTGGGCATTTTAGCTAGCGATACGCAAAAGAAAGCATGCTAGAGTAGTGCTCTTATTGGCTCAATATACCTTCCATGCTCGCTGTATTGATGAGTGCTTCTGTAAGGCCTACCTTTTGAAGGTTTGGTGCAGAGTTGGGCGTAGTGCACTAAATGTTGAGTGCACTCAGCCTTTCACTAGCACTAAATCTATTTCTATTTTCTATAAATTCTATTTTTCACTATTTTTTTAACAGCTTTTTAAAACACTAAGTGATAGTCTCTTCACTATCACTAGGGATTTCAGTGGTAGTGTTATATTGTTGCACTATAACTAAATTGAGTGGTAGTTATTAAATCTCCACTACACTCAAATGGTGCAAAATTTGAACAGCCACTAAATGAAAGCTGCTATTGAAAGTTTTTCCACTCAACTTTCAAATATGACTGGTTTTAAAACTTTTTCAGTTTGATTCGAATTAAAAACAAATCTATAATTAAGAAAAACTATTCTTCGAGCTTCTGGTCATATATGTACGTTTACGAAGAAAACAACAACAACAGCTCTGAATGAGCATAACCAAGCTAGGATCAGATAGACAGTTTATATAAAATTGGTGTTATTTAAAATAGTAATTTCATGAAATTTAAATTGCTTACAGCAAATAATTGTTAGCATAGCTTATTTTTCTTGTTTTACTTAATATTTTTTTATTTTACTAAGAATAGCATAGAAACATACAAATGTGTGTGTAATATTTAAATACTCAATACTACGAGGAAACTGTTCCTGTTTTCTTTCAATTGAGTGATAACTTTCTGTGCTGTACCACTATTAGTGCAAGTATTTTTTTTTGCACTATTTATTTAGTGAAAAAAAAAAAATGTTCCACTAAGCTGTAAACATTTTTTTTCCACTATTCTTACATGAATTTGAGTGAGAAATTTTTCACTATCACTATCACTCATGTATAGTGAGGCTTTTATTTTTCAATTCAGCAGTCAAAAATAATAGAAGATAGAGAATAATTTTACACTATTAGTACATGTAAGCTGAAACTGCAAATTTAGTGCACTACGCCCAACTCTGGTTTCGAGTCTTTTCATGTTATTTTATATGAAAACATTTTTAAAAAAATTTAGAAAAAATTATTTATGATCAATTCAATAAAAAAAATCAAAACTTTAAGGAAAAACCAAAAAATTTTTTTTTGTCCGAGTTGGGTCGCGAACCCAGGTCTCCGAAATCTAACACATTACATATCACATTATATGAAAACTTTTATATGGAAAAATTTTAAGTCTTTTCTATTATTTTTAAATGAATAAATTTTACAAAAAAATTCCAAAAATTTTTTAAATGAACAAAAAAAAATTGTAAAAAATAAAGGTTTTAAAAAATATACAAAAAAAAATTTTTTTTGGTCCGAGCTGGGTCTCGAACCCGTGCTCCCGAAAGCTTACTTTAATTTGTAATCATGCAAAATAAGCTGAAATTCGTTAACAACTGCGGTACACGAATGGATAAGATGACGGACCGCCAGATGAGAGGACGTTGGGTTAAATCTGGAAATTGTCAAAAGTTTTTTTATTTCAAGTTGATATTTATATTGCTTTTCTTTCTAATGTACATTCTCAAAAAGGGCTTCTAGCAGGCTTCTTCTAGAGTCGCGGGAGAGGAAGGTCAAGAAAATTTTCTCGTTTCATATAAAAAAGTTAATGGGCTTGGAAATGAGTACGGAAGGGCTAAGAAATCCATATGATGGCCTGCTAGAAGCGCTTCAAAGCCCTTCTTTTGCCCACTCGGACTGCTTTAAAACTACTTACAAAGTGAACGATTCTTAATGAAGCAAATTAAGCGACGATTGTTCAACAACTGCAATGGTCGAATGGATAAGCTAATACACTTACACTCACGCGGCCGAGGTTCAAGTCTCCGGATAGTGGTAATTTTTCAATTTAATTTAATGTTAATAAAAATAATAATGTTTGCAGTTTTCCAAAAGTATTAAAATAAGAATTCTCACAGGATGCTGTTTAAAATCTTAATAATAATTTTTCTTTGCAAAAATTACAAAATTTTTCCAGGGATTTGATGAAAAATTTTTTATTTTTAGAGAAAATTTTTCTTTAAGTTATAGCCGATAATTAATATACGGTAGAAAATTTCTTATTTTAAGCGAAAATTTTTCTCTTAATTATAGCCGATGATAAATAAATGGTAGAAAAACTTACTCAAATGTAATAAGATTTCAACACAATTGCGCTAAGTTTCATCAATTTAGCGAAATAGTTCGTAAATGATTGGATAACTTGCCTCACTAATTTTCACACTTCTGTCAACAATTTAACGAAAAATATATGCTTAATTTTTACAAAATCGACCATGGCGCTAAATAAAGCCCGATTTTCTAACGAATGGGTGCTATTTTTCTAGATTTTCTGGAAAATTTCGTTTCAAGTTAAAAAACCAAAATTTTTTCAACCAAATGCGTTTTTAGCTTTCGATATAATAAAAACCGAAATGTTTTTTGTTGAAATTTACGTTATTTTAAACGACTGGTTTGACAAAAGAACGGAAAATTTTATATCGTTTACTCGTTAAATCGTTTTTTGAGATAATTTTATTTTTATTTATTCGAACGAAACAAAAATAAAACTTTGGTTCATGCTTGTTTTACACTTAAGCATAAATTTCTCAATTCAAGCATTATTTTGCTTAAATTGAGCAAACTTAAAACACATGATATTAAGAAAAACTACTCATTTTAAGAAACATTTGCTTAAAACTCTAGATAATTTTTTCTAGATTCGAGTCTAATATTTACTTGTTTGAGCAGTTTGCTTGATTTATGTTAAAAATTTGCTAAAAATTAGAATTATTTGCTTGATTTGAAAAATGTATTTGCCTAGTTACTTCTTAGTGAGAAAATGCACAAAAACTATAACAAAAACCAAAACTTTTTTGGAATATTGTGATTGTATTATTGATGTAAAATAATTTCAAGCCTCTCTGTATTATAGTTTTTTACAATATATGCTAGCTAGGGATGTCAATCCCGGGATCCCGAGATCTTTTTTAAGACCCGAATATCCCGAGATTATTCGATTCGAATCCCGGGATTGTTGAAAACAATTTTTTTAATAGCTAATAAACTACCATTACAAATATCCTAATTTTAAAGATCAACGGTCGAACTAACAAGCGTTGAGGCGGAGCGGTTCTTCTACTCTGCAGGTCTAATATGCAATAAATTAAGTTCTAAGTTCCGGATAACACCATTAATGCTTTAATTTTTTAACGATCGTATTTTGATCAAAAGAAGGAACAATTTTGCTGAGCTCTAAATAGAAAGGGTGTTGTATTTATTTTTTACTTAAATGTATTGACTTTTTTATTTTAATTTAAGGGGGTTTTAGGGGAGGCATACAATTAAAGGGAGGTTTTAGGCCAAAGCGGTTAAAATTAAGGCATATTTTAGAAGATGTTTTCTAAAAAATTTTATTACACGCAAAAAATTTAATCCGCTCATTTTGGAAAAAGATATGTAGAATTGCAATACAGACAAATTAAAAAAATTTTAATTGGTCGATTAGTTTGTTTGCAGAAGTGTAGTCAGTTTTGAAATATAATGTTTCGATAAAACCTGTTTAAAGTTACTCTGCTTAGTTAAATTTACTCTGGCGCAACAGGTTTTAAGCGCTGTAGAATCTGTATTATAAGTGGAACTGATTTATTGAAGGATAATTGAACAACAATCAATCCAAAAAATTAAATTTTAAAAAAATTGTTGTTTAAAGAGTGATTTAAAATAATTTTAAGTAGGCAGTTACTGCTAAGCCAAATATATGTATTTGTACATATATTACCAAAACTATGTTATAAATAACTGAGGATATATGATTGTCAAATTTTATGTTATGTTTTTTGTTTTTGAATTGGTACAAATTGTACTTCTTTGTTATATCAATTTGATACAGAATATGTACTTTAATAGAATAGAAGTATATGTCTCGCACTTTTTGGAAAAAAAAATAACGAAATAAAAACTTCTTGAATTTCGGGACGATCCCGGGGTCGTATTTTTAGATCCCGAGAATACCGGGATCAAAAAACTCCAAAAATTGACAACCCTAATGCTAGTCAATATTTAAAAAAAACTCGATTTTTAGAGGTTATTTCAAACTATTCCAGCTCACGGATGGCTATTGCTAGACTCGAAATAATTGGGGAAACATCATAACCAAGGAACCAAGGATTATTTTTAAGAACCGGCCCAAACAATTTTTTTCGTGAGGTGTCTTAGTAAATATATGTATGTAATTTAGGTTTTTGTTTTTTGCTAACTTAGACCAACCCCTCTGGTGAATCTTAGATACGCTACTGATCAAATTGATTAGAATATAGACATATGTAGATCTTATAATTTGCAGTAATTTGATATACACTTACCACCAAAAAACTTTCTCATATATCCATCTATAAAAAAATATTAATTAAAAAATGCACAAAAAATCCAATCAGAAATTTCATTTTGAACAGCTGATTTCGTTTCGTTAGTTATGATAACGAACGTTAGTGTTTGTGAAAAATCTACTGACGAATTGTGCAGCTAAAATTGCAATATACACATATGTCAGAGTTACCAATCAATTTCAATTAAAGCTTATCCTAATTTTTTTTTACTAAATAATAAATGTGTTACATCTAAGTTTGTAATAAAAAATAAATGAGGCTGTAATAAATATTAAAAACTTAAATACTATTTTAATTATAAGAAACTCTGTTTTGAATTTCTAACTTTTACACTAAAAAAATGATTATTTTTTCAGTTTAGGGGGTCAACGGCCCCTCTCGGCACCCCTCGCTACGCCCATGTGCCCATATATGCAAAAAATATTAAAAATTAAAACACATGCAGACTTACGAATGTGTTGTCTCTGCATGAGTAAGACCGAAAAAGTGGTTAAAAAAAATGAAATTTATATCAAGAAATGGTAAGAATGTTAAATGTTAAATGAATCTGTCACACAAAACTATTTCAGAACTAGGCTAGGATAAAATTTAGCAAAAGCCTGATAAGAACAAGAAAACTGGCCGAACTTGAATTCAAGAGGGGAATTCATACAAGATGAAGAAAAGGAACAGAAAATGAATAAAATCTAACATATGGCGTTAAGATGTGTACGTGTCTGGAATCTTTGAACTCTAAGCTTAATGGTGTCATTTGCTGTACTCTCTGTCAGTTTAAGGACGGTAAGGAGAGCAAAAAACCATACAAATGTACACACAATTCAAGTTGCCAAACAATCACACGCACACACCCACAACTTTAATGAAATGCAAACCCAATTTAGTGTCAGGGTAGAGTCTAGTGTGTATTAAAAAAAAAAGAAGAAGAAAGAGCTTTTATCCTATGAAAGTGTGGACATGGAATTTAAAATAAACCCATCCCTCGTAGTCGAATGATCTTGACGACTGTCACACACAAGCAATAAAGTCAAATAATTAAGAATCAATAAAAGTAAACTGTTGCCACGCATTAACAAAAATAAGTAGATGGGTTTTATGTAGCTGTGCATAAATCTTTTTAAAAATGTACCGATGGCATTTGATGGTTCTGTTTAAATATTAAATAGAAAACAAAAACAAGCGCATAAATTTCAAAAGAGAGCCTGTATTTGGAGACTTTATCGTTCTATAGAACACTTACAAAATTCACTCCTCACAAAAGATGAACCAAAAATTCAGAATATTATTCCTCATAGCTTTACTTTCATATACTTGCACTTTAAATTTAAATCCATAAGCGATGAATTATATTAAATTTAATTTCCATTGACACTGAAAAAACATAAATGGCATTTAAATTCATGTTCATTTGAAATTTAGAAAATATTAATCGAAATTCATAAATTCTATTTTGAACTAAGAAAAATAGAATTCAAACTCAGAAAGTCTATATGGAATTCCGAAAATTCAATTTAGAAAATGCATTTAAAATTTAGAGAATATTAATTGATCCATTCTGAGTTCAATTGCTATTATATCAATTTCAAATGGAGTATAAAAATTTTTGATGTGACGATAAGCTTTGACGTAAACTGACCTTAAATCGCTTCAACACTAAATAATCAGAATGGGAGAGGAGATGTAAAATTTCTGTTCTCGATGGACGATCACCGCAAGGTAGCATAATAAATATTTTCTGACCTAGGCCGTTCTTCTTGCTTCCGTATGCTGATGACAGATATCATTGGCCATAATGCGCGCGAAGTCAATGCAGCATTTTCCAGATTAGAAAGAGAGTCAAGTCGAATAGGTCTGGCAGTGAATGCAGATAAGACGAAATACTTGGTGTCAACAAACAAACAGTCCCAGCGTCCTGGAACCCACGTTACAGTTGACAATACCTCCTTCGAGGTTGTGAAGGACTTCGTCTATCTGGGATTCATCATTAACTCAACCAACGACATCAGCATTGAGATTAAACGAAGAATAAATCTTGCCCACAGGTGTTACTTTGGTCTCAATAGGCAATTGAGAAGCAGAGCCCTCTCTCGACGAACGAAAATCACGCTCTATAAATCGCTCATCATGCCCATCCTACTTCATGCATCACAAACCTGTACGCTGAGCAGTTCAGATGAAAAGACTTTAGGAGCCTTCGAGAAAAAGATTCTTCGTAAAATCTACGGACCAATCTGCGTCAATGGCGAGTACCGAATACGGTGGAATGATGAACTGTATGAGCTGTATGAACCCAGCGGCGCACAGTGGGCCCAAATGGACGTTGGTATCTCATAAATTATTCTTTCAAAATTACTCTTGCAGCCTATATCATTATGAAAATAAATTAAGAAAAGGTCAAATTTTGTACTACAATGAAAATTCTATAAAAAAATTGACACGATTCAGTTATATGGCTTGCTGAAGTATTCTCAAGACACAGCCGCGAAATAAAGAACGTTTTAATCGAAATTTTTTTCAGCTCTTTTTAAATTGATCATGCAAGTACTATATACCGTTGGAAAGCTTTATGTGTAAGCTTTTTGAGAAAATCAAAAAGAAAACAAAAAATTGTTTTATATAATAAATTCAATATTTTTTATCAACCTGTTTTTTAACTTTTTTTTCATCTTTGATTAAGGTTTAAATAGTTGCGCTGTCTTGCGCTGTTTTCTTTCATAGTGCATTTGGTTCCTTAGTGTATTGGTAACTAGACAAAAAAAATAAGTTGCTACAATTTTCCCTTTTTTGAGAAATTTAAATTTTCACAACGTAGATGCATGGCAAAAAATATCCCAGTAACTTTATATTTTTTCTTCTTCTATTAAACTCTGTTGATGCAGTCGCAATTGATAGTTCCATTAAAATCTGCATGTATCTCAAAAACATATTTGTCTAGAAGAAACCAGTGGCGTAGGAATGCAAAAGGGGACCTTGCTGCTTTTTCTAAAGGCGATTTTACACGATTCACTATCATTGTTCACTTTGGATGAATCATCTGATTTGAAAAATGTAAATTGAGTTTCATCTGAAGATGATTGTCTTCTACATTGAACAGTGAAAGAAGTAGAAGGTCTTCCTACTTTTGATGAAAGTGAATGCAAATCGAACTGATGTGTCATTCGTACTAAAACACAATTGAAAGGTGTTAACATAATTTCAAGCAGAAAGTTTATATTTTTTTTATTTAATTGCTGAATAGCTTTTATTTATTTCATTTTTTTAAACATCAATAAAATTAATTAGTCAACGAATATATTTTGACATTCAACACCAAATCATCCATCAAATTTGAATTAACATTTGAATAATGTAAATTAAAAATTAATTCACTGTTAGACCCGTATGATACTTCATTGTTTTGTCCAATTTCAAAATCTGAAAACAAGTGGTGAGTGAGTTAGACAGATATATATTGTTAGAAAAGGATGAAAACATGCATCGTGCCACTTTTTACATCTCCGCAACGTGTCTATTTTATCTCTCTGTTCTTCTTGGCTGCGGAAGAAACAAAAAAGTAAAATATAAGGAAGTGGTGTAATAGCAGAAAAGTGTGGTATTTTCTATATTGGTGTTGGTTAGCACAAATACAGAAACAATCACAAAGGGCCGTATTCGGTTGTATCGGAAAAGAAGGCCCAAACTGTTAAAGTTTGTTCTTATGCATTCAAATTTTAGAAACACTTCAAGAATAGCAACAACTCTAATTATTTAAAAAATTATTGATCGCTCGCAATTGTCTTAGAAGTTATAGACTAAAAATTAAGCTGATTTTTTAAGTTTTCCAACAAAACTAAACTTTATTGGTATCAAAAGAGAGATAATACAAGTATCTATTCAACAAGATATCAAACATAAAAATACATGCATTTAAGATACAACTCTTTTTTTGCTTAAAATCGCGAGGTTTTTCCAAATTTAATAAAAAAAAATAAATGTATCAAAAGGAGGCCTTCGGATGCTGCTTAGGGTTTACAAACCTCAGTAAGTACCACACAGGCTTCTCTGTCTACAGCAGTTCTGAATATAGTTATCTTTTTAATAATTCTCTTTTTAATGTATTGCTTTCGTAAAAGAGAAACCACTAGTTTTTCAGACAAATTCTAATTATAAAAAATTATATCTTAATGAATTCTTATGGAATTCTAAATTTGACACCTCGTTGAATAGATACGCACATTACCTTTGTTTTAATACCCATAAAGCTTAGTTTTGTTGAAAAACTAGAAAAACTGCAAGATTTTTAGGTAATTTTTCTATATTTGAAGGCCTATAAATTCTAAACTTCAACTTTAATTACAAATTATATTAGGTTAATTTTTCAAAATCCTTATTTTTTTAGGTGTTTCTGCCTAGTTGTTGTGTAAAAATCAGAAAAATTTAACAAACAGGTACTAAATCTGATTCACTATGCTGAAAACAAGAGCGCCCCAAACATGTATTCAACTGCGAAAAATGACTGCGCCCCTGAAGCAGTGTTTGTGTTTTGACAGATGTGGTTTGATCAAACTGGCGGAAAATCAACGGGGTCTAAATTGCATTTTTAAACCATTTTTAATAAGAAATATATACATTTCTAACACAAATAAGTTAAAAAAATATCGTTAGAAACTAAATAAAGCACTTTTGTTAAACGAATTTAAACCGTATGGACATATTTACCTGTGGAACGAATGCGCATTGTTTTTAAGTTTTCGGGAACTATTACAATTCTTAACCGCACAACTCATAATGCATTTGTTTTAGTGGTTTTTTTTCTTTAATTTTGTTGCTTTTTAAGCAGTGAAAAATGCTTAAAATTAAATTATGTTCAACTATTTTGCTGAGGAGTCTTCCAATCAGATGCCAGGGTTCTCAAAAATGTCAAAAAACACACTCTTTCTCGCTCGCACAATTTACGAATGGTGCGACAGTTCACGTACAGTGTATGTTTAAGCAACACCATTTCCTTATATTTTACTTCTTTGGGAAGAAAGAGCTCAAGCTTATTTTTGACACTTAATATTTGATCGAAACTTATCGAAACTTAACGACGAACGTATTGAGAGAAACGTCAAGAACAATGCATTGAATATGCTGTCCGTCGCACATTTTTTTTGTCCAATTCGTACTATATGCGTATACACTCACACTTCTTGAATTGTAGGTTTAGCACTACTTCAACTGCTCTAGTTTCATTGTCAATGAATAAAAATTGGACAAAGCCATGAAGTATCATACGGGCTTTATCGTTCAACGTTCACTATCATCGTTTTGAGTGAAATGTGTAAAGTCGCCTTTACTCATCACTAATGTTACCAACTATACTTACTTTGTAAGTATCATACTTATTTTCAGCTTCATATACTTACTAAAATTCCATACTTATAAGCATACTTACTTTTAAGATTTATACTTAATTATGCCTACTTTTCAGCTCCGGTTGGACGTTTTTATTTGAAAAAGCGGAAAAAGTTTGAAAATTGAAACAGCGTTAAAAATACAGACTCTGGAGTAAATTTTATTATTAAAAAATAATATTGAATATAGCTGTGTCGAATTTTAGAATTTTTTAAAGACAAGACCTGAAATATTAAGGGTATACTCTAGTTTGTCGGCTAAAAAATAGGCTATTTTTGGGAATTTCTCGTGAGCTTGCTATGAAAGATATGTTTATATAAATTGTAAGGAATGATAAATGAAGTTTTAATTAATAAAAATAAAAAAAATTTTATTATTGTTTTTTAATTATTTGGAGGCAGGTCGGCTCCCACACGATATCTCGGCATCTGTTTATCTGAAACAAAAAACCGAAGTGTTTTAGATTCAATATGACAAGGACTATAAAATAGACTGTTAATATTCATTTAACACTTTCAACTTTAAGTAACAAAAACAAAAAAAAATAAATGAAAAAATTATTTTTTTCGCTGTTATTTGTAAAAAATATAGTAAACATAAATTTTTTAACACGAATTACAGTCTATTTTGTAAGTAGTTTTGTGTTAAATATGTGGTTAAAATTTCAGAAGGATCAGCCTACCGGAGAAATAGTGTGGGGCGTCCGTGAAAACGTAGTTTTGAGAAAAACGCTCTTAAAGTTTTTTAAATGCGTTCTAATATGAGTTCGGGTAGAGATAATTTTGGGTTGAACAAATTACTTATACGGCTCTGATCTTCATAAAAATTTGATGCAATATTCTTCGATACATATACATTCGAAAAATTGTAAAAAAAAGAAAAAACTTTCGAAAGTGACCAATTAGACTTCACCCTTAAATAAAATTTACAGCCAAGACAAATACGAAGCAAAAAGAAAAAAAAACAGATTAATGCAGCGCTTCAATTCAGTGACAGTGAGAGCGAATAATGATAACTTTTCTTTGGTCTCTGTATACATTTGAATATGATTTTTTTTATTTTTTTTTATTTAACTACTTTGAAAGTGCGTATAACTTTTAATTTTTTGTTATACTTTTGTTTGTTTTTAAACTATTTTATGTATTAGAAATATATATGAATTTCAAATATATAGAATTAAATTTTTTTTTTTATCTGAAGACTTTTTGGTTTTAGATAGATTGCATACAGAAAACTTTTTAAGAAAAAAAAAGAGGGTGTGAAAATATTTAAAGAATATTGTAAGTTCTATTGGTTTTAACATAAATTAGTAAATTGTGTTAAAAAAATATTCAATTTATTTTTCTAAGGTAAAATACTTACTTAGACTCATTTTAAAAAATTATACTTACTAATACTTACTTTTCAGTGTTCTAAGAAGCAAATATACTTATATTTTAATAAAATGAGTTGGTAGCATTACTCTTCACGTAATATGAACTTGTGTTTTTGGGGTTTTTATGGTAACTTTGCACAATTCAACTATTTCTTTAATTTTTTTATGGATTCCATGCCTTTGTCCTGCATCGTATTGTTCTATAACATATGTTTTCTACTTTATATCAGAATTCTTTAACAAATACGATTTTTGTGTTGTTGTGTTGTTTTCCGTGATCATGGTTATATGTGTGGAGTATGGAATCTGCCCCATAATCTCATGCATGTGGTGCCCCACTTTTATCACACACAACAAAACACTTTACACAAACTACTTTACTTTAAATTTTAGATATAAGGCCATATTTTTAAGATTTCAAACATTATAAAAATTTCAATAATCTTAACGTAATAATAAAAAAAATGGATTTTGGAAAAAAGTAGTTTGAATAATTTATTGAATATCATAGAAAATATATTTTAAATTTGGCTTTATTTGGCAAGACACAAAAAAGTTACACAATTTTGAAACTCAAAATCGAATTTTTGAAACTTGAAAAAATATTAGTACTAGAAACTAAAATGGATTTTAAAAAGGTGTTCAAGTGATTTATTGAATATCAAAGAAATACATTCCAAATTGGGCTTAAATATTTCAAGAACTAAAAAATATCGAATCTCGAGCCAAAATCAAATTTTTTTTACTAAAAACTAAAATATATTTTAAAACAAGTAGTTTAAATGATTTATTGAATATCATAGAAAATATATTTTAAGTTAGGCTTAATTATTGCGCGAGACACGAAAGTCAGAGAATTTTGAAACGCACAAGTCAAGCAATAGTCGTATATATCTTCACTTTACACACAATTTTAGTAATAAAAAACAACATAGATTTATAAAAAAATAGTTCAAACGATTCATTGAATATCATAGATAATGTATTCCAAGTTTGGCTTAATTATACCAAGGGACAAAAAAGTTATAGATTTTTGAGACGCAAAAGGTCATTTAGGGCCACTGTGCGATGCACAGTGCACTTTTTTCGATTTTAGGATGACATTTGCATTATCTCAGAAACTTAAAGCTAGGGCCATGAAATTTTGTAAAAATGAGTTTTAGCCTAAATTAAGTAACAGCACAAAAAATTAAAATTCTAGGTCAACTGCATCGCCTACTTCCCATACAAACCATATTTTTTTAATAAAAAAACCCACATAAAATTGCTTATTAATGTTTTTAAACAGAAAATGTAGTTTATTTAGCTTCATTGTAACGTCATGCTAAAAATATTTCAAACCAGATAACTTTTAGATACATCTCCTATAAAATAATATTACCAAATTACGAAATTTAACAAAATTTTTTTTTAAAAATGGTTGCTAATGCAAAATAAGGTCACAACTGGTTTTAAATTATGAATTCTATTTTATTTTTCTTTAAATTTTAGAGTACCTATAAATTGTCTTGGAAATCAGTGAATTTTAGGACTAAATTTGAAGACTTTTTAAAATTAAGTGGGTTTTTAGAGAAACAGAAGGTAGAAGTACGATATTTTGTGATAGTTATAACCTTCGACTTTAATAACGCTTAATTAGCTAGATATTTTCTACTACATTTTACTTAAATTTTAATTCCTTGAAAAATTTACAGTCATATTTCAACGATTTTTCTATTTTTCTTTATTAACATTTCATTAACATATTAAGTTGAACGGCAATTAAGACATAAAAAAGTCTAAAAAACAAAACCTTGAAATATATTTCGTGCTCGAAGTTATTCTTGTTTAAACTTGATTTTATTTTTTGGGTTTTATGGAGCTTATTTTAGTTAAAAAGTTTAAGCTTTGAGTTTTATAAAAAAAACAGAACCATCCCCTAAAGATGCCTTACGAAAAAAAGTCGTTTGGGTCAGTACCTCAAAATAGTCCTTGGTTTATGCTATGATTTATTTAATTGGTTTATTGACTTGGTTTCATTTTTTCAAGTTATTTTCAATTAAATTTAAAAAAAATTGATTATTTCTAATGTAATCCTCACTTTCAAGATATTGTTGAAAAAGTTTTTAGTGCTTGCATTGATTACTGAGAAGTGCTTAACCCATTTTATACCCTCGTACGATTTTTCGTACACCAACTTTGATATCGAATTAAAAATATTTAGTAATATACAGTCAAATTTTCATAGGCACAAATAAAAACGTTGTTCTTTTGTGTGTAAAATAAAAGTTGTAACCAAGCCCCCCACACTCCCCTTTATTTTTAGGGCGCGTGCCAAAAAACCCTTACTGGCAGACCATTTTTGAAAAATTTTTTAAAAATAGCAAATAATTAAATTTATCTTAAAAAACATCAGGGCCAAGTACAGGATAGACTAAAATACTCGAAATACATGTCACCTGGTTTTTCCTGGTGTTCCTGATGCCACCAGTTGTGGTAAAAAATGGTGTACGAAAAATCGTACAGTGGTCGCCGACGCACATTCTATGTTTTTGACATTTCGCGGTATTTTTGTGCATGAGAGTTCGTTGTGACGCCACTTCAAAGTTGTCTCTTCATGTTTTTGCTTGCAAAATATTTGGTTTGTTGTGAATTTTTTATCAGTAAGGTAATTTTTATTATTTTCATAAAGAATAAAGTGAATGTTGTGGCATTTTTAGGCAAAATGAGTCGGCATCAGTATTTAAAAGCGCATGAGCTTGAAGCAATCATCGATGGATGGTCGTCGGATGAGGAAGAAATAAGCCAAATTGTGGTGTGCCCACCAAGCAAGGTGGATGGACTAACCGATGATGAAGACATCGATGATGAAGTTATGCCAAATATAGATGAAAATGATTTCACAGAAGTGGCGGGAGAAATCGAGATTGAGACGACCGAGGACTTTTCGGGGCTGCAAACTGTGCCCAATATACCATCGCCTTGTAAGCAATCAATGCTGGTTACGCGTGCTATGCCCGTATCAAATATTATTGAGCCGCAGCCCAGCACATCCACTGAATGGTCAAAGCCAAAATGCACAGGCAAAAAGAGACTTCACATCGCATCCGAACTAGAGCCGGTTGCCACGAATTATGAGCCGTTGGCTGCTTTCGGTGTTCCCAAATGGAAAAAAAGGTAGACAGTCATCAACCGAAGTCGTAAAATACGAAAAACAGCCGAATCATGCACCGATTGAACGTGAGGTTATCGAAATTGTAGCGAAGTTAGACGCCTACACACCTTTGCAATTATTCGGGTTGTTCTATGATGACGCCGTATTTGATTTAATGGTGACTGAAACTAATAGGTAAACAAACGAAATCGATAAACGTATATAACTATTTATATGAATGTAATGATTGCAGGTATTATAATCAGGATAATCGATCGCAAGAGCTTTGCACAATACCTGAAATGAAACGCTTCATTGGTATTTTGTTGATGTCGGGCTATAGTACGGTGCCGCACATTGCCGACTATTGGAGCCGTGAGCCCACTTTGGGAAGACCGATCGTGCGAAATGCCTTGAGCCGGAAGAAGTTCCAAAAAATCAAACAATATTTCCATTTAGCAGACAACTATACGTTCGACACCACTGATAAATTCGGGAAACTTGCACCATATTTCAAGTTGCTCAACAAAAATTTCATGCAATTTGGCGTATTAAGTGCACATTTATCAATTGACGAGCAAATGGTGCCGTATTACGGAAAGCATTCGTCAAAAATGTATATACGCGGCAAGCCGATCCGATTTGGATATAAATTGTGGTGCCTCTGTTCGTCCGAGGGATACCTGTACCAGTTCATTCCATATGGTGGTGCCGGCGGATTTCCCAAAGATATTGGCTTAGGAGCTCACACGGTCTTGCGACTTTTATCTGTTGTCGATTATCCAACGCGTCATGACGTTTATTTTGACAATTTTTTTACGTCCTTCTATTTGATGTGCCTGTTGTCGGAGAGGAATTTCTTCGCTACTGGGACGGTTCGCGTCAATCGGGTGGCCGGTGCTTCTCTGAAGACTGGTACGAAAAATTTGCCTCGAGGTGCAATCGATTACACATTCGACAAAAGAAATGATATCCTCATTGCACGCTGGAGCGATAACAAGGAGGTCACGATTGCAACTAATCACCAATGCATTGAGCCTTTAGCTAAGGCCAGGCGATACAATAAAGAGCATAAGAAAAAAAGTTGACGATTGGTAATCGGTCAGTATAATCACCATATGGGAGGTGTAGACCTTCACGATAATGCTGTCTCCAACTATCGGGTGGCCATTCGTGGCAAGAAGTGTTGGTGGACTCTGTTTGCATCAGGTCTGAACAGTTCATTGGTAAACGCATGGAAAATGCAATGTGTCATCGCCAAACAGAAAAAAATTAAAGCAATGCCACAAAAAGATTTTAAAGTAGCCGTAACCAGTGCCTTGCTAAAAACGGATGACCCACTTTCCAGCGACGAAGATTATGACGACGACGACGATATAAATATGGTTGGCGATAGTAGTGATCCGGTCCCCAAGATTACTGGCAGGCACTTGGTTGAGCGAGATCGCCTTGGTAAACATTTGCGTTGTAAAGTATGCCACAAAACTACCATTTACATCTGCTGTAAATGCAACGTTCACATCCACGCTAAGTGTTTCACAAAATACGTAGCTCACAGATAGATTTGTTTTGATATTTTATTTCTTTGTAAACCTTTCCAAAACATATTATTCAATAAAAATAACAGCGTATTTGTTGAAAATGTTTTTCTCTTCAATGTCCCACTTCAAATAAAGTACATAGATTGTACCACTGTACGAAAAAACGTACAGTTGCTAACTTTTGAGGGGGTGGGGGGTTGAAATTTTGTTTTTGCAATAAGGGGATCAATAGAAGTTATCCCTGCAAAGGGCAACAAAATCGGCTCGCGGGATCGGGTAGGGGTATAAAATGGGTTAAATTGATATATGGGCATTTCCAGAAAAAAGACAACCGTTATGTAGCGTGAGTTACGGCAAATATTTCTTGAAAACTCAATATATTTTTAAATAAGCCAAGTCCATAGGTAGAGTGGGTTTATTATGAAAATTCACTGTTTTTCCATTATTTAAAAATTAAAAACAAAAACAAAAAAAAAATTATATGGAAAATTCGCTGAGTTTTTACAATTTAAACTTGCTTGTAAAACACACCTCCTTTTTTTGTCGCGTGAGTTACGCCCTTATTTACCACTGCCATTTCAAATTAGTTACAGGAACGACAATTTTGGTAGATCATCCCAATACTATGTCTTGTAAGACACAGGCACATAAGAAATTTTTTTACATTAATAACATAAACTTTCGAGAAAACGAAGCTTTAAGTCGTACGCATGTCGCGTGAGTTACGATGGAAATGCCCATATATGAAAAGCAAAATATTAATTATAAAATAAATAGCTACTGTTAAAAAATATCATAAGAAATTTTTTTAAAAAAAAAATGATGAATTCATTAGAGTTTTAAAGTTTTTGTATGGAAATAAAATAAAAAATATCCAAAATATGCAAGAAAAACAGCATTATCTTTAATCCGATTGCACACATTTAGAACTTTTTGATGCAGATTCGAAGAGCTTTTTTCGGCCTATAGTACCTTACAGTTTATTTCCTTACACCAGACAGTATTTTTATAAAAAATTCGATTTTTAGAGGTTATTTCAAGCTATTCCAGCTAACGGATGGCTATAGTTAGAGTCGAAATATTTGAGGAATCATCATAACTTAAATCAAGGATTATTTTGAGGAACTCACCCAACCGACTTTGTTTTCTGTGGAGCTTGAGGTGCCTTAATATGAACATTTTTTTTTGTGGATTTTCTCTAGGTATCAAATCTGATTATAGTTTTGATGTTCCATTTCAAAATTGTAGTCTAGTCCATTGTTAAAAATAAGATAAACGGAGAGTAAAATACGCCATTCTGTTGCTATGAACACCGTTAAGACTTTAAGTGCAAAGTCTTTTGTGTGTTGGCTAACATTTGAAATAATTTAATACTGATTATTATGTATGTGAATGTTCCAAAACGCTTCGTCAAATACCTGCTTACATAAATACCCATTGTTCGGTCTCCAAAACTGTTTTATGTTTACTGTCAATAAACAGAGGAAACGCCAATGAAAACAAACACAACAAACTGCTTAATTTACAAAAACAAAAGCAACAAAAACAATATTTATGCAACACCAAACAAGTTCAAGTCCAATAAAGCAATTCACTGAAGAGCCATCGGAACGTACGTATAGCGTCGAACAGCGCAACGCGCCTCATCGAAGAGGCAAAACGGTAGCACTATAGAGCAAGATACAATGAAGAAGTACCTCCAACCAACTCAAGGGTCTCTAATGATGTTAAGTTGCTGCTGATTACACAGATCAACAAAGTTGAGAACATTAATTTCTTTTTTTTTTACCAACGCGGTCACAGCAGCCGCTGACTATACTGCTTTCCCTACGGCTCAGAAGACGAACTCTCGAACGGAAACGAAAACAAAAGATATGAACTCGGCGAAAGGAAGTGAAAAGACAAAGCAACAGCTTAACAATAAAGCAAGTTTCTAAAATGGGATGGTAGAGAAGGTGAAGATTAGGGGGAAGGAAAAAATAACAACGCTGCAGCATATAGTACAATACAAGACTAGAGACTAATTAAAGTTTTCGTTAAGAAAGTAAACAATGGCCGAGAACAAGACTAAAGCGCCTAAAAGTAGGCACTCCGAATACTCAAGAGAGACACAAAACAAAAAACGCAGTGTTTTGCCTTTTAATGCAAGAACAATAGAAAAGGTAATTATTTATAGAGCAGATTATAATAAAGTAAAGCAGCAAAAAAACCAAAAAAAAAAACAACAGCAGAAAAAACAAAACAACGCTTATCTATATATATAAAACAGTCTGTCCTGACTGACTGACTCATCACTAAACAGCCTAGAACCATACGACGTAGCTAGATGAAATTTGGTAAGCAGATGGCTATAGTAACGTGGACGCGCACTATGAAGGGATTCTTAGAAATCCAACATTTGGAAACGGGTTTATTTTGAATCCTTTATGTTCCCAAGAATTTTCATAATATTTTATTTATGTTTTTTCAAGTAAATAAAATATCTTCCATGGATATTTGTATACTTTCTGACAGTCAGGCCGCTTTGAAACCTGCAGGAACTGTTGAAATAACATCTGAAATAGTTTTAAACTGCCGCAGATCTCCAAACGAGATGGCAGAGCAGCTCAAAATCCTTCTATGCTGGATTCCTGGACATAAGGATTTTCTAGGTAACTGTAAAGCAGATGAACTCGCTCGTACAGGTACTACCAAACAACTATTTTTAGACAAGACCAACCTTGGTATTCCTCTCACCACATGAGTTACACATGAGTTATCCTGTAACAAAACCAACAATAGATGGTGTAATGTAACACGGCAAATCTGACCTAAACTCAATCTTAAGCGTTCAAAAGAACTCATTCCTCTCAGTAGAGACTACATAAGCACCATGATAGGGATCCTGACAGGGCACTACTGCCGTATTGGCAGGCACAACGACTTTTGCAGAAGCTGTAGAGATGAGGAGGTGGAGGAATCTACAGAACACTTTCTCTCCACTTTGACATAACCTTACCTAACCTAACCTTAAGTGTATTTCTAAAAAGCAGTTTCACAATTTTTCAAAATTCATAAAAATTCGGGAGGGAAAGGGTTGAATATAAATATTATGGGTTTACTTACTATAGATTTACTTAAAATGTTTTATAATTTTTAATATGATACACCTGAAATAATCTAATCTTCAAATTATTTTCTTGGATTTTTCAAATTTGATCTGCAAAAGGTTAAAACATGGTTATTAAATTTGTCACAAAATTAAAAATAATTTCAAGTCTGTGAAATCCAAACTGCTCAATTGATTTCGTTCAAATTTGCAATACATATCGCGTGCATTAGACCGTCTCGCCTTATAGGCAAAACAAAAGTCACCACACACCAGCTAATCTGAAGCATTATTGAAAGAAAGTTTCGAAAAAACTTTTTTTTGACCGAACGTAGTGGTCGCGCATTGACATATTTCTTTATAATTTCGGTATTTACTGTCCGATTAAAAAAATTATGTCTATATTTCTGTCTTAGGAAGACTAATTTTTTGTTTTTAGGACTCATTGACCTCAGTTGACGACCCCTTATAGTATTGACCCACCGGACCTCAGTTTCTACTATCTTAAGGTACCATTTTGATTTCAGCAATGGAAAGCCCATTAAAAAAGCAATAAACTTTTATTAAAGAAATTTTTTGCTATTTCTACTAGAAATATTTAAAAATTTTATTAATTTTTTGCAAAACGTAGGGCAAATTTTTAATTTTTTGTCATATCGTATTATCTCTTATTAAATATGCACAGAAAATGTTCTTATCAGTCAGCAATTCAAACACTGGTGTCTCCTTTTAAGCTTCGTAAAACCTTTGACATTAACAGCCCTATCTGAAGGAATAGCTAATTTTAATGTGTATTTTTTATAATATTGTAAAATAAAACACATGGTAAGTTTATAGTACAAAAACTGTATGTAGAAATTGGACAAAATTCAGAATGACTGAACCACCTTGTCTACAATTCTTCACACAAGACCAACTTGAAGCATTGCAATACTCAAATGACATAATCGAATTGCCAGCTTAAGTAAACAACTTCACTTGATATCTTTCCCTACTACACATAATTAATTTCACAGCTTATCTATGCCATTCTCAAAATACTGAGCGCTTTGTAAACCTAGCACATGAATCTGCTATTGCTGTCACCGATGAACAACGCATAGGTCACATTTTATCTAAACTGGAGAGCCGCAAGAAATACAGTCTACTTGAATCACGTCGAAATTTGATTTCTTAAAACTCGATGATTTTAATTTGTGAAAAGTGTTTTAGTAAAATAATTAAAGTGGGTTTTTAATCAACAGTTTTCCCACTATAAAATTCCATGTTTTATTTAAATGATTTTCTTGGGAAGAGTTTAATGGTTTTTTGAGGGCTTTAATTTAAAGTACAGCCGCGAATAACGTTGTAAAAGCCAATTTTTGCAAAATCGGTTTTATTGCAAATTATACTGTGCGCTTTTTTTGCCCTTTTTCTATCTGTATTTGATAATTTAAACATTTTTCACTTAATTTTTTTATGAAGAATCTTGTGGTAACACTTTTTTTGCCACTTAACCGAAGATTTGAGAGCATTTTTTTTTAAGATATATCGAAAATTACTCAAGATATGCACTCATTTTCTCCTGACTCATTAGGATTTTTATTTTGGTTTCTTGGGATAAGTTCAGATAGTATATATAATAGTATAGTCAGATAGTATATGACCAAAAAAGCGAAAAAATGCTAAAATATTTCGCGTTTTTGTTAGAACAAATATTGAAAATTATTATTTTATGAAATTATTTTGTGTTGAAATTTATTCACTAGACTGTTAGCTACAACTTTGTCAAAGATAGTAAACCGATATCTCCTTATCTCAAGGAGCTGTTGAACAAAAACTAATGATACTATTTTTTCTCAAAATCACTAAGACCCCCAAAATATAGGGGGCCATAAAAAGAAAACGTTCGCCAAATTCGCGAAACCCAGCTAGAGTTTTACTCACCTTTGGCTATAGTATCGAGCCTATATCGCAGAATCTTGTTATTTTGCCAAAATGTGTTTTTTGAGTCACAGTGTTATTGTTGCGGACATCGAAAGTATTGTACTTTTATCTAATCGCCAACAGTCAGACTTCACTAACGTCATCAACTTGACCGCTACATGCGTATCTATTTGATGTATTGGAAATGCCCGCAAGTTAAGAAGGCTTCATTGCTTCAAAAAGTGCACATTGCATATAAACATGTCAGCTAGCTATAACTGTATAAAGTTTGACCTCAAGACTAGAAGCAACTGGCTTCACCTGAGTTGAGTTAGAAGCCACAATTCTTAAGAATATATTTCAATAGCGATTACAGCAATGTAAATGATCAGCAAAGCAATAGTCTGCACCAAGAAAAACCTTTCTTAGCTTCAGTTAACGATCATGGAATTCGGCAGGTTTAACAATATCAGCCAACTTAGAAAATTATAAAGTGCTACCACTGCTCCACTAGAGCGATATTCTTCTACAATGTTAGAAAAATTATACTAAGCATATGCAAGCAACGACAACCTTAACAGTATTAGCTCCAGAAATTCTCCTCAGCAACTTTGAGATCATGAAATGTGACCACAGCTCCAACAGCAATCTATAATTCTACTAAGTTGTTTCGAGAGGAACCTTCCTTAGCGAAACACAGGTGCATTATGATAGCCAGCGATGAACCAACGCTCAATAAATCAAGTGTGACAAAATCATCTACTGTAAACTTCCCTGAAAATACAACAAATCATTTACCGTATTGCCAGCGACCACTATTACAGACCACAGGTGCACAACTTTGCAGTCACTCTATTTACCACCGTCCTCTGCCAGCAACTAGAGTAATAGCCAGATTAAAGGTCATCAATTAAGACTACGCCGACCCATACTTCCACCGTATTGGCTTGAGAGAATCAATCTTCATCTCTCCACATCAACCCCCACTTCATCAGTGTTATTTAATGAACAACCCTCCTCATCAGTTAGCAGCGGCCACCTGACTAGCAAGCGGCAAATGCATCAGTGGAGTGTTGTTTCGAAAAACTGTCCTAACTTCCAAAGTCCTTACATCAAGTGTGATCCAATGCTAGCATGCCAGCGGACGCAATGTTAAAATATTTGATACCAATGGGAATTTAGCCAGCATTTTCGAAATAACTCTCTGCATTAGATGACATTTGGTAATAAGCTTAAGATTTACTAATTTTGGTTAAAGTTAGTGTCACAGTTTCATATTAATATTTTGTAAGTATTTGTTCCACAATAAAGTTAAAAATATTACTATAAAGTTTTTTGTTTCTCCAGACCTGTGCAAAGCCGGGTTAATCAGCTAGTGTACAATAAATGTAAAAGAAAAATGCTAAATAAAAGTAATAAACTGTTTGGCAGGATATTAGAATGAGAACAAGAATGTTGTGAGAAAAGGATCTCAAATCTAAATGTGTTCTCTCTAAAAAATTAAATAATTTTGCAAGTTTTTAAAGAAAAATAATTAATATATTAACAAGCCATATGTTTTTCTTAGAGTACTTTTCCTTACCAGCAGCTTATTTCTGCTGTCTATATTTATATATTAATGGAAGAAATAACTCCCAATAAAAAAATAAATTGTCTATTGAAACAAATAAAAAAATTTATCTGATTGCTTCAGAGGGTGGGCCCAAAAATGTGTGCTTATATCTATTATATTCGCAAAGCATCCCCTTGAGACGCTCTTGTGTTTTGTTTTGTTTACAAAACTTTTCAACTTTGCTTCCATTAAAATTATATTAAAAAAGTTCAAGTTAATAGAATATCTCAAAAAAGAATTAATTATTTTATGATTGCCAAAAGTAACTTCAAGTTATTTCTTGAGGTTTTCTCCCAAACCAATAAATATTGTTAACATAGGGTATATCCTACAACATCATTGAAAAAAAAGTTGTTTAAAGACAACCCTTCGATTTTAATCAATTGAGTAGCGAAAAGTTGAGAGAAGAATTCAATAACAACAATAACAACAAAAAACAAAAACATCCACAAACCAATAAAAAGTCATCGAATGTATTGAAAATTGAATTAGCGTCGCTTGATAAAGCAAATAACCCTACATAATGAAGGTAGTCGTTTTTTGCCCTTCGCAATAATTGTTAGAGAAAGAAAAAAAAAATGTAAAGCAAAAAAAAAAAAGAGTCTGACTTTAAACTTAGTTTGGCTTTTGTGTTATTTGTTTTGTGTAATTGAAAAGAGGGCGTTCATTGTTATAAATATTGATTTTTTTTCATTTGAATTTTGGAAATTATTTGAGACAACTGAGTGAATCCATCAACGATACTTTTTGTAAAAAGGTAGAAAATGCTCGTGATTCAATGTAATCAAAGGATTATATGATGGTCCAAACCGCATTTGAAGCTGGAGAAATCCTTGACTTCATTAAGGGGTATATGAACAGTGTAAAAGTCAGAATTTTAAGTGTTTCACTTTCTTTTATAAAAAGAAATCGGTTTGATGGATTCATATCAACCTTTGTACACATATTTAGTATATTAATAAGTGCATAAAAATTTAAAATATTTTTTTTAATGATAAATTTTTGCATAAGTTGTTATTCAAAGTACTTTTTTTTGAACTGGTTGACAGTATAGATAAAAAGGTTTTTTTATTTATTATTCATTGTGATTTATTCTTTAAATTCAAGTTAGTTTTAAAGAAGGCAACAACAACTCTGTATAGAGTTAATCACACAGAAGACTAGACAGCCTGGGATTAAAAATTACAACAAAAATATATTTAAATAAAATTATAAAAATTTTAAAATAAAAATTTATAAAAATTAAATAATTTAATAATAAAATTACAGTTAACTTTAAAAATGATAGTCATGTTCTAAAAATTAATTTATTATCAGCACTGCTGTCAAAACGCTGTACAAGCTGCCCATTCGTGGGATCGTGAAGTCGCAAAGATTAATTTTAAGTTACTTAGCCATCACAAAATAAAGTTTTTTGTAGCGTATTATTTAAAATAATATTTATAATGAAATAGTGCCTTTTTTATAATTATTTTAAAAATGTTTTTTAAAAATTTTCAGAAGATAATCTATTTTTTGTTTATGATTATTATTATTATCAATATTATTACTTATTTTATATATATTATTATTATTATTTTCATTATTATTATTAATATTATTATTATTATTATCAGTATTATTATTATTTTTTATATGATTTAAATACAAATTTTAAACGTTTGATAGTTTAAATCATACTTGATTTTAAATACAAATTCTAGTTGTTTGATAGTTTAAAATCGTTTATTGAGCTTAAGGTCAAAGATAAAACAATTAATTGTTCTAACGAATCTTTCCAAAGAAACAACAACAAAAGTTTTTTTCAATATGAAAAGGAAAAAGTCACTAGCTGATTTTATTGCAATTTCGGCCATGCTAAAGGCTTCATAAGAAATCTTTGTGATACCCGTGCAAGCGCGCACTAGCGCACTGCACCACAGAGGCGATGAGATTTGAAGTGTCAATTTCTCAGTTTTTCTCCCATTTCTCATGCTCACATTTGTTGTTGTAGTTTTTCTTAAGTCTTTATGCTTATGTTATTATTATGTTTATTATAATTATTATTATTATCATTATTATTATTATTATTATTATTATTATTATTATTATTATTATTATTATTATTATTATTATTATTATTATTATTATTATTATTATTATTATTATTATTATTATTATTATTATTATTATTATTATTATTATTATTATCATTATTATTATTATTATTATTATTATTATTATTATTATTATTATTATTATTATTATTATTATTATTATTATTATTATTATTATTATTATTATTATTATTATTATTATTATTATTATTATTATTATTATTATTATTATTATTATTATTATTATTATTGTTATTATTATTATTATTATTATTATTATTATTATTATTATTATTATTATTATTATTATTATTATTATTATTATTATTATTATTATTATTATTATTATTATTATTATTATTATTATTATTATTATTATTATTATTATTATTATTATTATTATTATTATTATTATTATTATTATTATTATTATTAATATTATTATTATTATTATTATTATTATTATTATTATTATTATTATTATTATTATTATTATTATTATTATTATTATTATTATTATTATTATTATTATTATTATTATTATTATTATTATTATTATTATTATTATTATTATTATTATTATTATTATTATTATTATTATTATTATTATTATTATTATTATTATTATTATTATTATTATTATTATTATTATTATTATTATTATTATTATTATTATTATTATTATTATT